>JAMKCH010080279.1:0-20149 GCA_023653785.1 Ophioderma brevispina
GTACCACCGCCCCACCCCCTTTGGGTGTGTTGTAACAAAAATAATGGCTCAGGTAACAAGGGATAAACACAGTATTAATTTGTTTTGTCAAGAAAGAACATAGTAGAATTAATGGCAAACACATACTCATAACTGTTTACTTTTGGTTACATGTTTATTTAATTACCATAATTATCCGAGTATAGTCCCATTGCTCAGTACAATTGTATAACCATCTTTGCAAACCATGGGGCAGAAGAGGTCACTATGCTTTTCTCTAGGGAGAATTTTGGGGTCCCTCCCATGACACTTGTTGATGTGATCAGCTGGATACGCTCAAAGTTAAATCACAATATGTTTTACAAACAATTATTGTTTCTGATTTTGCAAACCTGGTGAAAATGACATATTTTGAAATAATGAGTTATTTTGGCAATCTTGAAATTTTGGATGCGGGTATTTCTAGTCTCGCAAGAAGCGATGCGGGCGGGTAATGATAAACTCAGAATCGACCTTCAAGTGCCTTAATACGAATCCTTGGAAGAGAACACAGTACGGTTTTTTATTTTGGTAATTATTGAGAGGATGAAGTACAGCTGGATACTATATTTGGTAATATAAATATGAGTGAGTGTTATCAATGGCTAAACACTGATACTGTTATTTGTATTTTTTAATTATATCAACACTGGTGAATTTTTAATGTAAGTGTTGAAAAACCCATTGTGCTTGACTGGAACTCGACCTGTCACCCTTCGTCTTACAAAAAAATAAGCCGTATATGAAAGTGATGGACACCTTTCGGGCCTGATACGCTATAGATGGATGTCTATTGCTCCTCTGCCAACATGGCCTTGTTAGCTTAATGGGTAAGAGCGCTGTGCTAGCAGTGGCCATGGCGGCGCCAGGGGGGGGGGGCAATTTTTACCCCCAAATTTTTTTTTCTTGCCCCCCCCATTTGCCCCCCCTGGTCGAAAGAAAATGAAGGATTTCGGGCAAAAATCAGTCGAATTTGGGCCAAAACAGCGATTTTGGGCCAAAATTGGTGAAAAATATTCCAATTGTTCATATTTTGGCCCCCCCCCCAGATTTCACTTTTGTTGCCCCCGCCCCCGGCCAAGATTTACTTTGCCCCCCCCCCTTTAATTCCCCCCCCCCCCCGTTTTGCCCCCCCCCAAAAAGAGGTCTGGTGCCGCCCACCCTGGCAGTGGCGGCACCAGACTTCGTTTTCGGGGTGGGGGAGTTAAATTTTGGGGGGGGAAGTGAAATTTGGGGGATGCAAAACAACATTTTGAAATTTTAACCAATTTTGGTCAAACTCACTGATTTTTGCCAAACTTTGGTGATTTTTAGCCTAAATTGCTGCTTTTGCACAAAAAACAAACAAAATCTCATTATTCCTGATGGGAGGGAAGAAAACAAAAATGAGGGCACTTTCCCCATTTCCCCCGTCCCCAGGCCTTGGTGCCGCTACTGCATGCTAAGTAACATATTTTGCCGATTTAAGGTCCATGAATGTCATATGGATTTTTTTTTAACAGTGGCTTGTGGTAAGACTAAATGTCGACTGTGCTAGTGGTACGTACATTAGTACATGACAAACGAGCAGCCTCTTCGTAAGTGGCTGGGTACATTTTCACATGTGGAATTTGTGACTTAGTTAATGGCAAAGAACACTGCTACTGTCTGTTGATAGTGGTACTTGTAATAATGAATTTTAATGGAAAAACACTGGTACAGTGTAGTGATACATAATATTGTATCTTGATAAAATACGAAAAGCACCTTGGTACTTTGTATATGAAGTGGCACATATATTACAGTGTGTGGTCATATTATTGTATCTTGATAAATGGCAAAACCACCTGGGACTGTGGTTTTATGAAGTGGCACATAATTATGTTCCAATGTGTGGTACCTAATTTTTGTATCTAATATAATGCAAAAGCACCTGGTACGTGTATATGAAGTGGCACATATGTTTACACATTATTGTTAAGCAACACTACATCGTCTACTGTGGTGGTAGTATATGGGAAAACCACGATCGTACTGCAATGTTTACTGTAAGCGATCTATAATATATGGATTTCACATTATTTGACTTGACATGCCTGGCAATAAAGAAGCAACTTCATTTTTCAAAACTGTTCACCCATGAAATGCCCTTGTTATTGTCATATGTAAATATGTTTTAAATTTGTACAAAGTATATCGATTTGTGACATAATGGCTGCAAACAGTTGTCTTTGGGTATCCATTGTAATATAACATCAGCACTTGTACTGCTGATAACATTAATTTTAATGGTCCATGATAGTGTAGAATATGTTGAGTTTACTCATTATTGTATGATCATATAAATGGCAAGATTCAAATTTTCGAAAGGATTAACACAGAGTAATGACAGAAGTATAATGTTTGGGACAACATTTTTTTTAAATGTTTCACGTCCCGTATTTGCTTATTTAAAGTATTATATATTTCTGTCAATCATTGGACCTGATTACACATGACATAAAATGATTTGGTAATTTGTTGATAATTGTGATTGGGTTCTTTTTTTAAGTATGGGTCGCCTGAATTTGAATTAAACCTAAAACAAAATATTTGTAAGAACCCCAAATGGTTCTGTATACCTTGTGGTAACTCTTTTTTTTGTTGTTCATTGAGAACCTTTTGTGGCGCTCATTGATCAGTGTTCCAAGTATAGCGGCCAGCGATTCAGGGCTGCACGCTTAGAGGCACAGTGATAGCACACCTTCAACCTCTTAAGATGACACAAAACTTGTGTAATATTTTGTACTTGAAGATGGGGCCGTATGTTTGATAGTAATTATGGTGATGTTACTTCAGAATTACGTTAAGCAATAACACACATTTTTTTTGAGAGCGCCTAAGAATTTTCAAATTTGTTATTTTTTGCACAGTTATGTTGGTAATTGTCTAGGAAACTATGCCTGGGAACGAGAAATGTCTCAAAATATCTGTATTTATCATAACATAAGCGATTTTGAATTAAAATTGGGATCCCAGATTGTCCTTAACAGCAGAGCTGGAATTGCTAACTTTATAATCTGTCCATGATGCCATAGTGCCACCTCTAAGACCTTTAACTTGACTGCTGCCTGAACCCATACAACAACTAATGTGTCGGTAGTATATGGAAAACCACTATCTATGCAATGTTTCTGTGCTGCGTTAAAATGATATGGATTTCAACATTATTGACTTGCTTGACCATGCACTGCAAATAAAGAACAACTTCAGTTTTCAAAACGGTCCATGTGAAAATGCATTGTTATTTGTCATATGGATAAATATTTTTATTGTTACAAAGTATATCGATTGTGACATAAATGTCTCAAAACAGTTGTCTTTGGGTATCCATTGTAATATAACATCAAGCACTTTGTAATATGAGAACATTAATTTTACATGGTCATGATAGTGTAGAATATGTTGTTTAATCATTATGTATGATCATATAAATGCAGATTACAAATTTCTGAAAGAGAAGTTTTAACACAGAGTATATGACAGAAGTATAATGTTTGCGGCCACATTTTTTTTAAAATGTTTCACGTCCCTGATGTGCTTATTAAAGATTCTCAATTCTGCCTACAATACATTGCGAACTGCTTACACAGGCTAAAAAAGATTTTGGTAATTGTTGATAACTTGATGATTCGTGGTTCTTGTTGGGAAGTATTGGGTGAGCCTTGAAGTTTGGAATTAAACCTAAAACAAAATATTTGTGAACCAAAATGGTATTTGTATACATTTGTGGGAACTCTTGTTTTTGTTTCATTTAGAGACCCTTGTGTGGCCGCGCTTGATCAGGATTCCAAGTATAGCGCCCAGCGATCATGGATGACCCAGCATTGAGGAAAAAACAGTGATTTTCACCCTAAACTTAAAGAGACTGACACAAACATCGTGGTAAATTTTCGAATACTTGAGATGGGGCGTCATTTGAGAGTAGTAAATTATGGTGGAGTTGTACTTACAGATTACGGTTAAAGCAATAACAGCACATTTTTTGAAGAGGGCCCTAAAATTTTCAAAATTTGTTAGTTTTGAACAGTTTATGTTGGTGGTAATTGTCTAGGAAACTATGCCTGGTGAAGAGGGGTAATGCTCAAAAATCTGTATTTATCATAAAATAAGCGATTGTGTAATTAAAATGGGATCCCAGATTGCTACTCAATGCCAGAGCGGAAGAGCTAAGGTTTATAATCTGTCCATGATGCAATAGTGGCCACCTCTAATGACCTTTAACTTGAATGACTGAACCATAAACTCCCCTCTGTAAACCAATAAAACAATGGATGAGCGAAGATACGTACATGGCACTATTTCCCGCTATTTCATATTTGAAGGCCGTTTGTAATGCCGTTGAATTATTATCAGAGATCTTCAATATAATTATTATAATTACAAAATTCCTTCCTTTGCCAACCCATAGACATTTTCGAGCTTAACCTTCACAGGTATAGTTTACTAGCCGATTAAAATGCAACCGTGTAAAAATCTCACATGTTGTGGGAAATTGGGCGGCGCTATTCAAAATGTGCTATTATTGACTTAAGAAAAAGTGTGATGTGGTATGTTATGCTTTTCCTAGCTAGTGTGAATTTTATTTAAATTTGAATTGGGGCAGGTCATTCACAGAGTTTCAAAATGTCTTGCTTTGTTAACATTATTTCTCAATTATATCAAATAGTATGTAGCTAAATTTCCATTTTAGGGTTCTAGGATTATATAATACTACAAAAATGAACAATAAACTTTTATTTCCAAACTGATATTAGATCAGAATTTCCCATTGGTAAAAACAACTTGTAAATAATAGATAGGGGTGGTGGAAATTCCCCCTTTGAGCTGATATCCTCTTTTGTAAAATTTTGTTAGTTCCCAAACCAAATGTAGCTTTCTTTAGACACCAAAATATTGACCACCTCCTTGCTAAAACTGTGGGTTCTGGGGACGCTCCATTTTGGTGAGGATATCGATTTTTCTCAAATCAAATTGCACTTGATCGGTTATTATAGACCACCTACACGTGCATGACAGCAATTATTAAATCATTTATTACATAAAGGACGCAGCGTATTTGGCGTAGGGAGGTTCATAAAGACGGGGGCGGGGGGGTGTAGAGAAAATTCGTGGGGATCAAAATAAAATTAGCAGTCCTAAAGAAGATCAAAAACAGCGGTATTAGGGGCGATTAAAAACAAAATAAGGACAATTGTGGGGGTGGGGGGTGGGGGTGCAGTAGGAAAATCGTGGGGATTAAAAAAAAATTAGGCGGGCCCTAAAAGGAAGATCAAAAACAGCAGTATTCGGGGAATTAAAAACAAAGTAAGGACATTTTTGCTCATTCAAAAAACAACTTTACCAAAGTATAATTATTTATTATCCAATTTTTATGGGAACATCAACATTTTAACCAAATCACAAGGGTCACGACGCCTTCGCGGAAGAAGGGCACCCACCTTCCGTCTCCACGCCCGCTATAATGGTGCAAGTCCATATGATGCCCACCTATACGCTTTTAGTCCAGCGACAACTCACTACTATTACAAAATACCTATTCAATCAAAGAAAAAAAAATGGAACACTTGGTTCCGATTAGGGAAAAGAATTGAGCCCTCTCCCCAATGGCAAGTTGATCAGGGTCATGTTGTTAGCAGCCGCGCAAGCCTCTCCCCCCCAAACATTGATTGATGAGGTGTGCACAAAATGTTAAGATCCTAAAGGCGTGGGTGGTGGTTAACAAATTTTGTCTGAATGTCCTGAGACCCGTCAAACTTTTCCCCAACCCCCCCCCCCACCCCCCCACCAAAGTATTTATAAACATTCCCTTATCACTTCAGGTGTGATCTTTAATTACATTGCGAACGGAATGCGTTCCAACTATGCAAAAAATGGCAGGGGGGTTAGGACTTGCCCAACCTAACAGCAACAAAACAGCATCAATTTCCGGAGTCCGTACCAGATGTGAATAGTCTTATGCAAAGACTTAAAGGTAGTAGGGACGCTCTTACGCATATCGAACAGTCACACACAGACTTGACTTAAGGCCCTAGGCCTGTCACGAATATTTCCATGCTAAATGACCGTTATGGAAAGGTACACAAACGAGCACCGATCGTGTCCGAACCCCACTCCCCTGAAAAATGGTCGGTTCAAAAAAAAATTGAAGGGCACGCTTGTCTCTGGAAATGTCCTCACAGGGGAGGGCGGCCAAGCCTGAATCCCAATTTCAGACGTCGCCATTGGTAACACGTAAACTCGAAATATTGACGAAAAAATTCTGAATTTTTATATGTTGTAAAGCAATTTTTATATTCCCAAACAGTTGCGAGTGAAGAACAACTCCAATGGAAGGGTTTTCTGAATTTTTTGTTGTCTGAATAATGAACGGAGGGACGAGGTCATGGGTTATAGGGATGTGGGAATGAGAGTGAAAATACCAACATGGAACGACACCATGAACAAAATTTATGGAAACCCATGCATAAAAAGCACCCAAATTGGTTTGTGGTTATGCACTCAGTATTACTGTTAATTTTTGTGACATTTTTGGTGAGTAGGTGCTATAATGAAGGAGGCTTGGCCGCACCGCTGTGTCTATGTCTCTAACTTTACTTTTGCTTTAGCTTTGTCATTTTAGTTGCGTACTTATTGTTCTATAATCTTTCTTTTTAGGTGAGAAAAAAAGTTTGTAACAGTAACCGTTGTTAGAATAAAAACAATCCGTATAGAACATTGAGGTTTTTGTGTTTTGTTTTTTTGCGAAAAGAAAAAAAAGAAATAAATGGAAAGCCAACACTTATTTATATTTCTGAGAACAAAACTTTTTTTGCACTGGCTCTTATTGATTTGATATATTTATTTTGCTTGTGATATTTTTTGGGTTTTTTTTTCACTGCTGGTCAGGTGTTGTTTGGACTTTAGTTGTTGATTTTTGGGGGCACTCACTTATTTCGGCTATTAGCGATCGTACCATGGCTGGGCCTCTAGCACCACTGGCGATGCCAAATTGTGTAAAACGTTTTATGGGAGTGTGAATGCAGCACATGATGAGATTTGACATGATTTATTCGTATTGAAATATGTGTTTACACAATTTGGAACATCTCGAAGACCTGATGAAAAATTCGTTTTTTTAAAAAGAAAAATGAACAATTTCTGGCTGAGGCCAGCCAAGTGTAGTTCAATGCGGCAAAACACAATAGACCTACCCCATACAGGAGCCTTGATAAGCCACACTCGGAAAAGGCACGGTCGACGGGAAGGTCCAGGTGACCTAAAGACCCGGGGAACGATTGAGAGGGTATCTTGAGACCAGACTGTTCTCAAATTGATCATATGCCCTATAGGGCCTATACATGTTCAAAAAGAAAACCCTAACTGCGACTAGGGCAATGGGCGATTGAGCAGTAGGCTTCTAATTGCGGACTTGAACTGCGGATTTTACAGTTCATTTGAGCCATTTTGGAGACGGTCCCGTTTTTGCAGGCGATATAAACAACAAAGTCACCAATCCTGTTAATTTGTGCATATCCCTATTTGAGACTGAAAAAAAATATTAAACTGATGTGATTCTGACAGAGCAATTAGCTTGAATTGATACTTCAAAAACAGAATAAAAAGTCCATAAAATAGCTCAAAAATTAGTGTAAATCCCAGGATGAATTCCAATGGTAATATGCTTGGCCCCGGTCTCTCGGTATTGAATAAGATGGTGCCGGCGCATATATGAGCCCGAGTTCCGCACCGATCCAGCTTACTTCTAAGGCAGGACCACTCCCAGTCCCCCGCTACAGAAGTACGCCCCCCCCGCACAGAAGACCTACGCGCTTTTCCGCTTACAGACATAGATACAGAAATGACTTTAAGAAAACAACATTGAATATAGTATTGGAAACTAGGCCTACCCTTGAGTGAGAGAGTGGAACCGTAATTCTCCCAACCCAACGGTTTTTGGATTGAGAAAATAGTGCTTGATAACTTATTAATATTTCGAGGTAGTTGTTTTAGGTAGCAAGGTTTTCTAAGTAGAACCTACGTGGTTAATTCATCGATGAACGACGTTAACATTCTTGGCCGTTCACCGCCTGCGACAATGATTAAGATTGTTGGCTGCCTCCGAATAAAACGTGATAAATGTTGATATTCGTCATTCAAACTCTAATAAGCAAATTCTTTGAAAGGTTACTATTCGTATTTAAAATGAATTACTGTATCAAAAAATATGTTTATAATATCTAATTATTTGTTGCGATAGATAGGCGAAAAATACCTGGCAAAATATTGCGTATCGCGCGAAAATTTAATTGTTGTGGATTGCGACTACAGTCCGCCATCTTGATTGCGACAGCTGCTTGCTGCAGACGACGACGGAAAATTTGCGCATTATAACCTACGAGAGGAAAATTGTATTACCGCACTTCAGACCCTCATATTACAACAGCATAAGCTATTTAAAAGATCAACAATGAGGCGAAATTTCTTCAGATGGTCATCTTTCATTTTCGGTTTGGACAAATTTCGTTGCCATTTCCAAGTTCAATGCTTGGGATTTTTGCCAACGGTAAACTGTCATGCAAAAAACTTTGTTTTTTTATAGGAATGTGCAGGGATATCCAGTCGTTTATTCGAAATGGAGACTTGTAGGTGGTTTTTACCTCTGGCAACAGGAATTTAAGACATAAGCCCGAAGATCCCGAAAGATTGTATATATGGTACTAAAAAAAGGTCATCAAAAGGGTTTCACGTTTACGGAGAAATCAGACGTACGGTCAAATGTATTCTTAAGGTCAAGGTCATATGGGGATTGGCCTTCCAACGGATATGTGAGGAGGCAGAGGCAGGGAGTGCAGAGTACAGGAACAGAGCAGAGCTATATGTTTGGCCATCACAAATGGCCAGACATGGCATGAAATAGTCTGTGACACACTGGACATTCGATGGAAGAAGTACTGCCAGAGGCTTGGAAGTTGGTTCTGGGCTTGCCCTTCTGCCTCTTTGCATCAGCTTTGGGGATTCTGTTGGATTCTGATGAGGTGCAACACCATCTTTCTAAGGCCTGGAGCCATGTGGGACGGTCTTTGGCTAGGCCTTTCAAGTTATCCAATGTATGCTGAAGCCATTTGAGCAAAAAGAGCTTGATGAGTGATCGTTGAAGCACTTCTCATAGGTCAACCAAATGAGTAGAGCAAAGCATATGTGTACAAAGCATAGCCTATGTGAGAAGAGGAATAGCATGTTGAGCTGTGCAGAGCAGTGAACAGAGGCGGGGATATGTGAGAAGATCATATTGAACAAAGCTAGTGATGTGTGAGTGAGTGCGTATTAAAGTTTACTGACAAACTCAAACAATTGTGTTATATCGTGTAATTAAGATTAAAAACATCTAACTTTATAAACCAACACCACAGTAATGCTAGTCACAACATTGGTATAAAACATACACCACAGTAAATTTAAGTCACAACAGTCAATGTGAATTAAACACAATTGTAAAGAGATACAATCATACACTGATGAAACAGATTCATCACCCATCCATGTACCAAAATAAGAATGATAAAAACAAAGCAGAAAGGCAGAGCATATAGTTGAGTATAACAATGCTATGTGAGAGGAGTCACGAGTATGAGTAGAGCATTATGTGAGCAGAGTATGAGTAGAGCATATGTGAGCAGAGCAGAGCAATGTGAACAATGTAGGGCATATATGAGCAGAGAGAAATATTGTGAGCAGAGTAGAGCATAGGTGAGACAGAGCAGAGCCCAATGTGAGCTGAGCAGAGTAGAAATTATGTGAGCTGATAGAGCATAAAATGTGAGCAGAGTAGAGCCTATGTGAGCCCAGAGTTAGAGGCAAATGTGAGCGAAGTAGGCAATGTGAGCAGAGTTTAGTAGAGGCATAGGTGACGCAGGCGGAGTAGCAGCATAGGTCACAGCTGTTTGAAAGTCTCATGTATTATGACAAAACCAGAATCAGATAAACAAAAAATATGCGGGGCGACACACTTTTGCAACTGCTTTGGAATATTGTCCACCTAATCTAAATTCTGTGGAAATTTTACGAAATTTCTTGCGGGCAAATGTGATTTTTCTTAACAATCTAGTTTTCCACGTATTTCTATGGAGAATGGGAAATTAGGAGGGCGCTTATAACATACCAAATGTGGAATGTTATAGGCCATATGGCAAGATTCCCGCAATGGGATTTGTCTGATTTGTGCAGAGATGATTTAGCTCTTGCATTGTCCCTACTGATAGCAGTTGTCAAAATTGTTCACCAATGCTAAAATTGTTTTAAAAAATAAAAGAGGACAATTGGTATGGGGTTTCTCAACACAAGATGTGATGTGAGCAGAGTCGAGCATATGTGAGCAGAGCAGAGCAATGTGAGCTGAGCAGAGTAGAGCATATGTGAGCAGAGTAGAGCTATGTGAGCAGAGTAGAGCATATGTGAGCAGAGTAGAGCATATGTGAGCAGAGTAAAGCATATGTGAGCAGAGTAAAGCATATGTGAGCAGAGTAGAGCATATGTGAGCTGAGTAGAGCATATGAGAGCAGCTCATATTTGAACTAGTTAGTTAAAGTTTAGTTAAACCAAAGTTTTAAATCCGGTTTTGTCCCGTCAACGGGGGTGGCCGGATAGACCTCACACTCAGCAATACTGCGTGTGAGGATTTATTGTAGCAAAAGATAATTGACCGGATGCCTTCCTGACGCCAATCCACAGTTTTTTGCGGTGGGCCTAGCATTTGGGCAACTATGCCTACCATACAAGGCAGCATGTGCTGGATGGCCGCCAAGCTCTCCAGAGCTGATGCCCTTGTAGAGATCGTCTTTTCTTATACCAGGATGAGGGTGAAGTTTTAGCCGCTGACAACTCGGCCCGGGGACAGGTAGTACTGGTACCAGGATAACCAGTAGAAGGCCTAAAAGGAGAACCGACCTGACAAGAAAGTGCATATGTGAGTACAAGAAAGCATATGTGAGAGCAGCAGACCAGGTTGGAGCAGAACAGAGCAAATGTGAGCAGAACATTTTGTGAAGCTATGTAGTGTAACAACTTTTTTCATAAGATCTTTAGCAGGTATATTGACTAGGTGACAACCTACCAATCTGTTGTAATGTGCTCTCATTTTTAGTCATCTTCCAGCTTCCCATGGAGCGACTTCTTGAGTAGTAATCGAGTCATCTCGTTGTTTTCTTGACGCAGAACCTTCAGTTCTTCTGCTCTCTTTAAATTCAAGCGTACACTGTCACCAGCTTAACAAAAGAGAAAATATTCAGTAATTTTAAGTAGAAGAGAAATTTAGAACTGCGGAATTTTTTCTCTATATGCATGGCAAACACAATTTTTAATAAGTAGTTTGCTGTCTCGCCTTTATATGACTTTGTTTGTGGTTTGCTTATAGCCTAACCCATTACATAGGATCGTGGGCTAGAAGTAGCCCAGATTTGCTTCAGTGGTTTCATTGTATTAGCACAGTGAAGCTGAACATTTCTAACAGCTAGGGAGACATAGGTAACTAGAGCTTTATGTGGCCCATACACTGATCTCTATACAATGGATTGGAAACCTGGGCTTCGTAATTGAGGCACTGACGGCCATATTGGTCATCCAAAAAGAGCCCAAACAGGTGGTTAAGAGCCGGTAATTTATACAAAATTTGTTCAAATTGAAATGTGGATAAGCGACATAACAGACTACAGAATCAAGCCAATTCAGTGAGCTCATTGTATTTGCACGTATGGGATGGCATGTCTCTAAAACGTGCACCCGGGATACAACTTCTGTTAAACAAGTGTCTCTGGAATGCTATTGTGTTCGGTAGACCAAGATGTCCGCCCGTTGCTCCATTCATCTAATATACAATTACTGTTGTATAGCCAATCCATTGTATAGAGATCAGTGGGCCCATAGGCCACTGGTACACAGCCGATGATCAATATGACCCATGACCTTTGACCCCATGTCGAGAACAATTTTGGTGAAGCATCTGAAGCTGCTTTAACAGGCTTTATCTGTCTTCTATAGGTCGAGAAATAGCCAATTTAGTCCTATTTTTAGTATTTTTTGGCAAAATTGACCCTTGACTCCTTTAATGACCTTTGATCCCAATATAAAAAAAACGCTCTTGTACACTGGGAAAATGCATTGTTCCATTGCAAGGAAAAAAATTCTGCTATGCTTAGTTCTGGAGATAAAAATTCTTGAAGTTATTTATATTAAAACCGGAAATAACCTGTAAGACCTTTGACCCCCAAAATAAAAATGCCTTGCATATATCGGCTAACATATATGCTTATCTGAAGGTTATGTCACTCTGCTACGTTTACATTTTGAGATAAAAAAATTTGAATGTTTTTAAATGTCTTGTTTTTGACTGGAAATGACCCCCCTAATGACCTTAACCCCTTATCCAGAACACCCTATATTAAACATGATCGTAAAAAAGTGGTTTTGATATAGCAAATCCTGTAGAAAAAATTTTTTGCCATTAAATTACATATTTGACCCCTGTGCCCAGTCAAAGTCAGATGGGGTCCCCAAGGTCAAATGGGAAAGGGATGGTTCACTCAGCGGTCATTTGTTATAAGTCTGGTCACTATTGGGGTCCAGCGTTTGCTGAGCTAGAAGCAGATTGACAGAAGAAGAGCGCTAGTAAAACAGAACACAGCCCGAGCTGTCATCGGCTGTGTAATTCTGGCCAGATTCTGCCCTCGAAGGGGAAACACCACTAAATCACTCCGCATTTTGTGTCAATGGTGGGTAGTTCCGGTAAAAAACATACCGTCGATTTTAAGCAAATTGGTGGTAGCATGGTGGCGTAGATATGTTTGATTGTCAAATGTCATATTTTAAATGAATAGTGCAGACAATGTTCTAATACCTTGGAATATCAAAAATAAATAAATTTGAATCTACATAAAATTCGGCCTTCGGAAGTACTCCGTCTCGGATACGGCTATGGTTTTACGTGTCGGGTGGGAAAAGTGAGTGGCGCTATTCACAAGAAGCCTGTATCCCGAATTCTATCCTGTATCGTATCAAATACCATGAGTTTAAAATTTCCCTCTTTTTTTTGATATAGAAATATTCTTCAAACATCAAATATGATGTCACGTGGGGTTTTTAAGTTTGAACTTATTTCATTTTTTTTTTTTTTTTTTAAATGATAGGCTAATGTTTGCTGTGTAATTAGTGGTGTGCTCCCTTCTAAAGCGCTGTAGGGGAATGTGCACGCACTTCATAAATAGGGATTTTCATGCAGATAAAGTAAAATTTGAGGCCCAAAAGTGATGTTAAATGAAAAATTGCTATTTGTCCTAAAATGCAGCTTTCCGGTGTAATTTAGAGACTTTTGTCTAAGAAATTAAGTCCAAACTCTTACACCTACCCACAATTTTTTAAACGATTCTAAACAATGATTTTGTTTCATTGTTGGGCCATTTTTGGTTAAAAGTGGCGGTTTTTGTCTTATCTTTATATGTTGGTCTGCACAAATATGAAAGTTTTTTGAAAGCGCTGCAATTTCTGTGGAATTATTTATCTTTCACATATTAAGTCTATACGAGAGATAACCATTGTGGTCTTCCTTCGCGGCAATGCATTCGATTTCAAAAGCGAACTCCGATTACCCTCCGTGTAAGAGCCACAATAACGGCATTTTGGTCATCAAACTGCCTATTCGATCCCAAGAGATAGCTTGGTGGAAGAAAGATCTTGTGAACTTTGCATATTAATGATGTTGTATCAGTTAATAAATAAATTGATAATTTAATTTTTTATAAAAAAGTCTCCAACGGGCCTCCTCTTTGAACCTAACCTTGTTCAAAAATGACCACTGTAATCCCCTTTAAAGAGGCAGAATCGGTTCATCACATACCATCTTGAGGTAACTTTTGCGTGTTTCCACGCGAGCTTTTGATACCCCCTAAAGCCTAGTCCCCCAATTTTACCCATCGACCCGACTCTAACCGTAATTCTAACCCTAACTCAAACCCTATGTCCAAATCACACCCTAACCCAACCCAACTCAACATCTAACCCTAACCGTTGTCCGCTAACCCTAACCCATCCAGGCCCGTCGCCATGGGGGGTGTGGGGGGGTGGAACACCCCCCAGCGATCCTCAAAAGAGGAAGAAAGTGAAAAAGGGAAGAGATAGAGAGAAGAAAGCGAAAGAGAAAAGAAAGTGAAACGAGGAAGAGAAAGAAAAAGAAAGGGGAATTAAGAATGAACCAAAAGGAGAAACGACATCATAACGCATAGAAGATTGAACTCCAACTTACATCAATCCAAATAACAATATTTGGCTTCCTCCCCTCGAGCCAATTAGTTTTGTTCAAGCCTAACCAACGGTACTCAGAATTTTTTAATGGCCAAACATACTGGTGATCAATGTTTAAAATAAATTTGAGAAAAACGAGGGGAGTCATTGGCCTCAATTCCCCATTTGGGTCTACCAGTTAATGGAATTTTCAGCGGGGAGTAGCCTTTTATCAAGGCTTTGATTATTTATTTAATTTATTTATTTAGTAGTTCTTCTTTGGCATGGGGAAACTCCCGAATTCAGTGCTAACACTGTTTTTTCAGGGGTGCCCAGGGGTCAAACATAATACAGTCAAAAGTCATACAGTACAAAATATAACACACCAAAGTAAAAACAATATCATATTAAATGATGCTTAATACAAAAAAATTCAAAAACCAGCCCAGCTTGGATATTGCAACTCAGCAATTTAAAAATTAAAATCTCTGATATTAAAATTTATAAACATAAAAATGAAGTAAACCTAAAAACAAAACCCGACAAAACACCCTCACACACCACACTCTTTTCACACCTAACTCACTCACATCACTCACTCCCTCACTCACTCACTACTCACTCACCCTCACACTCACTCACTCACTCACTCACTCACAATCACGTTCACCCACCCACCCACCCACCCACCCCACCCACTCCCCACCCACTCACTCACTCACTCCTCACCACGCAACTCACACTACACTCCTCCCTCTCACACACACACACTTAACCCCCAAACATCCACTCACTCACTCACAACACTCGCATTCTCTGTCACAAACGCCAAACTGGAACACCACTTCACAACAACATACAACACCCTCAACAAACAACCCCCCCCCCCACTGTTTTATGGAGCTAAGGAAAGAAAAATTGCACATATATATAAGCCATACCAGTTTTTAGACAAAAATACTTGAAAGCCTATTAAACATTTGGTGGAAGAAGGATTTTTGGCAATGCAAAAACAATAATGGAATTGCATTGAGTGACACCAACACCCCCTCTGAAGTAAATTTACGCTTAATTCCAGAATACATTTTGTGCCTCAGGAGGACAAGGTTACCCGGAGTAACTTGCCTAGTCACATGAGTAATGGGTTTCATAAACACGATTAAACATATTACACAGGTTTGATGGGGAACTGTGGTAAGACTTTTCATAGACTCATCGACATTAAGATGTAAAGAACGACGATCATGCAGCGTCTAGCCACCCAGTTTATTTAAGCGAAATATCCGTGGGAACCTCGGGGAAGGCCAAGATGATTTTACCAGCTCATTTTGAAGTTTGGTCAAGCCCTGGTCATATTAGTCTTGCATGCATTCCCCCATACTACATGACAATAATCAAAGTGAGGGACAATAAGTGTTTAAAAAGTATTTTACTCAATTTGGTGTGGATCCGCCCCTCTCTGGACCGCTCAAAGTTCAGTCGTAATCAAAGCCTTTTCCGCAAATATTTTCCTTTTCTTTGTTACTCTTGTTTTTTCGGGATATTTCTTCTGAAACTATGCGATCGTTGATTGGTCAATGATTATGTCACGTTCGCCTAAAATAGTTTCCTAGCATACGAGTTTAGTGAAAGATCAATAACCATTCATTATGGCTTTTGTTAACCGATTCAAACAAAGCGAATACCGGGGCGAATACATCCCAGATCCCTGATGCATGCTTTCAGCTAGCTGGGAATGTAAAATGGCGAACACTTTTGCTGCTGTGAAAAACGCCCGGTGAAATCATGTGTAATTTACATGCCATCATTTTTGTCAGCATCACTGTGTAGACTGTAGGATCCCGTGTGTACATGTGTAGGATTCATTCGAGCTCGCACACGTACGTGTACTTTGCCTGAATATGACATAATGACTGGGTATTTGAAGCTACGCTACGTGTACTGATGTGAGTCGCTTTACTACAATGTGGAATTTTACAGTTCATTGGGGGTAGTGAACGGATTTGTATTTTAAACGTAGTTTCATTGCATCGGTCAGCCATGTTCGGCCGAAAGTGTAGCCTTAAATTGTCATTAATATGCCTGTCAACATTGTAAGTTCCGAGGTAAGTTCATGTCTAGACTATGATGTGCGTCCCCTAAATTCTCGGCGTGAACTTGTGAACTGGAACTCATTTCTGGCTTGAATTTTTGGATGTCGCTACCGTCACATTTGCGTGCTAGTTGATACGCGGGTCAGGATTCATCATTTCAATCATGTTTCAAAAGCACTTGTCAGGTCTGTGACGGCAATTTTGACTGGTCCTGCAGTACATAATATTTGATAAATTCCCTGACGTCTAGGCCCTAGTCTAGTCTCATCATATTCAGTGTGTTTGTGCAGGGAGGTGGGAATACCTTTTACTATCTTTACTGGTGACTTTTTTATTTCTGCAGAGGCTGTGCTACAATATCCCAAAAAATCTGCCATGCATCTCACAACCGTACGGACTCACTCGCACTCGCGCAGCTGTCAAGAACTTCATCGATTTTTGCTTTGAATCGTATGCTAATCAGGCCGTGCAAAAAATCGATATGGTAATTTTGACGGGCGACGTCATCGATATTGGCAGGTATCTGATACGTTGTCATCGATGAAATGGGCGTGGCTTACGATGACGACTAAACTTTGAGTGACACGTTAGCTTGCACTGGGAAATACCAATATGCGCAAAGACGCCTCGCTTCACTCGGCCTCACGCCTTCGGCGTTCGACCCGCGCCTTCGGCGCGCTCGCGGTTGGTGGATAAAAATGCGGGGCGTCTTTGACAAAGACTAGTCGGGGAGCTGATGGTCAAGAAAAAAATTGGTAGGATCGATTCCCTAGCCCCCAGCACCATAAACTTATAGGTCTAATGGCTGGAAATTTTGAATTAATTACTATACTTAACCTTCACAAATACCTTTCTGAATAGCTAAAATCCAGAGCTTCCCGGGGGCTCCCCCCCTGGACTCCTGGCAGGGGCTCTGCTCATCACCGCATCCGTTAAAAGACATTGGGCCAGCTATAAGTGTATAGTTCCCCTTCGGGGGTACAAGCTTATACTGCCCGGATCAGTGAGCAAAGTTAGAAACCAGTCTTTTCTTTGATTGTTACCATTTACCAACCCTCAAAAATGGTACTCTTGAAGGTTCTTAATAGCTGAAATCCAGAGCTCCGGGGGCTTCGCCCCCTGGACCCCATAAGGACTCTGCTCCTGCACCACACCCATTAAAAACATTGGCGCTCGCTTATATGCAATTCTTTTGCAGTACACAATCTTATACGCGTACATTATACTGCCCGTCTCATGAGGCCAAGTTAGAAACCAGTCTTTTACCTTGGGTTTTACTTTTTTACTATTTTACCCCTCAAGTGATCATTTTGAGGTTCTTGAATAGCTAAAATCCAGACTTCGGGGCTCCGCCCCCTGGACCCCGGCAGGGGCTCTGCCCTGCAACTCGGGGCGAGGGGCCCTAAAGCGGCCCCTGTACCCCCTTCCGGGCTTTCCGGTTTGCGCGCGGTGTTGTGTCAAGGCCTTGCGGGGTCAGTTCAAAAGATCAAGAAACAATGGTCCTGTAGAGCATCTACTTCTGGACAATTTTTCAACGGCCCGTAGTGGGGCCCGAACCGTGCGCCTTTAGTTGTATTATTTTTTTTTCGCTCACTACGCTTCCAAGACTCTTACTGCAGCAATACATTTCTTCACTTTACACCCCCCCCCTGACAAAATTCTAATCGACGGCCCTGACCCTATCGTAACCCTAGATTTATCCCTACACTAACCTTAATCCTAACCCAACTCCTATCACCAATGATCACCAACTCTAACCTTCTTATTTCGCTAAATCTAACCCTAGCCTTATCCCCACAATATTCCCAACCGTGAGAAGGAGAGTTGGAGCGAAATGGACTATCGGTTGCATTCGGGCGCCGCACATTAGTCATTTTTCGGTTTTTGATGCTTTTAAGAATGAGGGGGGGGCAAAGCCTCTTAGGCACCATGAAATTCGCTTCCAAGCTTGTGGTTTGCATCGATGCTTTTGTGTTTCACATAAATGTTTTTCAATTTTCTCACTCGTCGACGCCATTATTTTCAAAAAACTCTTAACACAAGGTCCACTACTGGCATTGGGCAGACCACTTAGCTGCAATTTGTCAAAAAGAGCGCTTTTTCAGGCATTTTTCTGCTGTGGCTTCCACTCAAAAGCTTATTTTCCAAATCGATGAATATACTTAATCATAAGTGACACTTTTTCGTAGATTATCAATGTTTATGAAAATAAAGAAAACTAAAAAATATGTCTGTTCAAAGGGAGCCACCCCTAAATCACTCCGCATTTTTGTGTAATGTGGGTAGTTCCGGTAAAAAACATACCGTCGGTTGTAAGCAAATTGGTGTAGCATGGTGCGTAGATTTGTTGATTGTCAAATGTTAATATTTACTATGATAGTGCTGACAATGTTCTATACTTGGAATATCAGAAAATAAATAAATTTGAATCTAACAATAAATTAGGAGCCCTCGGAAGTACTCCGTGCTCGATACGGCATGGGTTTTTATCACGTGTCGGGTGGAAAAAGTGTGCGCTATTCACTAGCCTGTATCTCGAATTCTATCCTGTATCGTATCAATTACCATGATTTTGAAAATTTCCATCTTTTTTTGATATAGAAATATCTTCAAAACTCCAATATGATGTCACGTGGGGTTGAAGTTTGAACTTATTTCAAGTCAATTTAGCGGTATTGCAATGGGAGCGTTATTTGATGGTGTGCGCACTTGATTCTAGACATAAATGTCTTGCCCTAGGCTGTTTTTAATAATGAAACTGTAACCCGATTATGGTCTTGTCTGCCCACAATATTGTGCTGGCTTCATGTCACAACGGGCCAATCTTTACCGGTAAAATCCTTGTTGTGCAAGGCCCAGTAAATTGCCTAGCAAGGTCCTATCACTTTAATTCACCATCACTTTATTAACCCTCATCTACAAAGGGTATTACAACCCTTCAATCTTTCTTGACCATACTAAACCCATCCTTGATGGATGGGGTGGCAAACACCATCCGTTTGGGGAATAAGTACCAAAATGACCTCGTATGGCGCAGGGATATCATAGATACTTGATTTTGATATCATAGACAGCTATTGTCATCCTCTTTCGATTGTGACATACCAAAGTAGTACAAAGATGTATAGTATTACCTCACAATGATGTTATATTTCACGTCAGAAATCGGTCAATTTGCATAGACCACAGTGTGTAGAAAAAAGGGAAAATTCCCTTTTACAGGCAAAAAGTTAGTAATTCCAATTTTCATGTGTTGCTACAGGAACAGTTTAAGTCAATGCTCACAACTCACCTCTTTCAGTCATATTACTCATAATGCGCTTTGGCTATCTATGGTGAAACAGGCACCTTTCAAAATATAAGTCATGTATGTTATGTTATGGAAAATGGCTTGTTTTATACAGGCCAAATGTTTTTTGATTTAGTAATTGCAAAATACCAATTTTTCCCCCTAATATCCAGTATTTTCCATACCTCTTCTTGTGTCTAGTGAGTCACCCAAATGGATATCTGTACTTATTTTGAAACCCAATAGAAGAATAACTCTAACAGTACTCTCATGGTATCAAATATTAATAGTTATAATGTTATCTCCTCACCGGCACGGCGAAGGGAAAAACACAAAAGCACGAGGCCAGAAGTGGATATCGGCCTTTCTCGCCGTTTCATGCATTTTAATTCAAATAGGCAACGGCCTAAAACTTGTGCTCATTATCAAAAGATGGCCAGCGGCAATCAAAACATTTAAAGATTACCACAGCAATTATATT
>JAMKCH010080287.1:0-10979 GCA_023653785.1 Ophioderma brevispina
TAAATCTCCTATTTTTATCGTAATCGCGTCATCGGGAATCTTCGGATTTCCTGAGAACTCGTGAGTTGTTGCCGTAATGACCCCCAGCGACGCCGGTCACTTCATTTGCATAATTATATCGTCTTCGTTTAACACCGTAAAGTTCGTAGTCGCCACCCACAACCTAGGCCACTTTGACTTAACACCAAGAAAGCGAACCTGTTTTTTTTATATTCAAAGTTCAGATATCGCTTTCATTGTACAACACCTACGAACTACTCTACTACTCCAATAATTTATCTAATCCCTCATGCATTATTTCAACAAAAAAAATATCAAATTCATATTACTTTCCCCAGTGTAAACGTGATATTCATTAGTGCCCCGAGGAGTTTTCGTAATTTTTCTGACGCACCCATTGTGCCCAATGTTGCTTTGAAATCTTGATACCTGCTTTTAAAATCTGCAATAATATTATTTTACTTGTAACAATGATATTGATAACACTTACTAATGACCCCCTGCACTTCGTAATTTACAGTCCTTGGTTCCACCCCGAATTACCTACCTCAAATAATTTGAGATTTTTAATCTTCTGAACCACTGAATTAGTTTCTAACTGATCACCCTAATATCCGTTATACCGATTCCAGATTATAAAATTTCAAAATTGGTAAATTCCGACCCCCTGATATTCCCGATTTTTTCTGTGTATTTTTTTTGCGTTATCATCGCCGTTTCGCGACAGCCAAAGCTGCCAGAAGAATCAGATCGATGTTAGGTAAACCATTAAAACGGAGGTATTTTTTTCACAACAAAGATAAGCTCCCGACATAAAAAAAAGTCAATATCTTGTTTGACTCGGCTCCATAAATGTCAAAGCTTCCAAATTGATAAAAATTCAATCACCGAGCCACATACGGAGCAAGTATTCTAAATTGATTTCGAAACCACCATGACTGGACGATAGAACAAATTTTGCGTGCATTTATGATTTGATTTGAATCGTTTGAGTGCTCGTCTCATGGCCCGTAAAAATTTGACTTGTCAATTTCAATGTAGTTCCTTGCATTTGCACCCAACCCGCCTTCATGTTCAAAGCCACTTTGACCTACATTTGCTAAATGATGATTAATAAAATATTTAATTACAGGGTTATTTGTTTTATATCACAACAATTTATCTACACATTGGCAAAAAAATTGACAGAATGTTATCTTTACTCCTTCATTTGACCACCTGCTAGTGAAATGAGGTCAATGCAGAAAGCTTATTACAATCCATACTTTGAATAATCGAGGGTGTAGTGCAATATCCCCCACTGCAAAAGCTGCCATTTGTCAGTTGTGTTCTTATTAGTGGTATACCCCGCCAAATCTAACACTGGCAGCTATTGTCAGTGGGGCCTTTTTTTGCCCTAAACCCTCATATGTTCCATTTAAAAGAGTACTTTCCATTTTCATCAGTGACTTACCAACATTAATTATCATGTTATGTTTGAATCATTCTGAATTGAAGAGTTACTCTCTTAAATACACCAGTTGTATAACTCTTAAGGAATGCATTCCCTAGTAACAAGAGTACCATCCCATGAATATATAATGGTAACAGTTGGTGTCCTTTCAACTCTTGATAACGGTTAATCACTTGATGCAAAATTGAAACAAAACATAATAACAGTTCTAGGCTAAACGTTCATTTTGAGATAATTTCAAATATTGTAATTATCCAACCCATCATAAGGAATGTCCGCAACAATTACTAACACTTTCGAGTATGTCCGTCATGAAGGACTAATCCTCTATATTGCTCATCTCGGCTACCGCATGCCCTCTCCTCTCACTGTCTCATATCTCAAGAGGGTGCACTAACAATATTTTCACTCATCACAAATTGAAACTTCCTTATCTCTATCAACAGAGGGCAATCATACTGATTTCGAGTATCTGTCATGTACGAGGGGTCAGACATGCTAGCAGTTCCCAGCTAAATTTAGTAATTTCCTTCCTTTGAGATTACTTGTAACCCTTCCATATATTCATTGGCCCTCTCTCAAGCACTTTCAAATTAAATTTCTAAAACATTTTTCTTATGTCACTCACTCAGTCACTGATTGTTTTTTGAAAAGTCAATTATATATATCATTTTTTCACTTTGTAGACAAGACGAAATTCATGAAAAAAACTTCCAAGAGTCATTTTTATTAGAAGCATTTGAAACTTGTTTCTAACTAATTTTTTAATGCTGATCACAAATGCCGGTTGCTTCCTGTATTTTTTAGTGCCGAGGGGTCAAAATTCAGACATTCAAAATGGCCACCAAAATAACCATTAAATTTATGCAAAAAGATATAAGTTTGTAATTTTTTTCCCACAGTTAACATACATTAAACTTACAAACTTCTACACAGACTTTTGCAACTGAGTATACTACACTAATTATTATTCATAAAATCTAGCCTAAAGGAGTAAAATTGGACCAATTCACGATTGCCCCAAAAAATCATGCACAACTTAACACTTATTTTAGGCCGTACAATCCCACAATAATTCCAGTGTTATTAACATACTGTCTATCAAAGGTTGTCTATTGGTGAGTATATTATTACCAACTTCTCCGTTTAAGTTGTAAGCCCAAGGGGTAATGTTGACAATTCAAAATGGCCGCTAAATATATCCCATAGACCTATTGTATAGGTTTAAACCAGAATTGTAAAAAATACTCCACGACCTGTATTTTTAGTATAAGGTGTTGTTGATACAACTTCTAGCGTATACTTTTGGTATGCCAGTTAACTTTCTGGCTTTGAGTGCAAAGGAATTCAAACATTTAAAAATTGCTAACCAAAATAGAATTTTTATCACTGAATAGGGCGGTAGTAGTTTGCATACATCGTCGTATGCACCACAAAAGTACTGTTTGAGCAAGGCCAGATGACAAGGTTCTTTACTACAGATGATTTCCATTTTCTCGTACGTGGATAGATACAAAAAAGTAATGTTTTTATGTATCAAAGTAAAATTAAAGACTAAAATGCCTGGATCTGTTTGCCCTATATGAGTTCTCTTTCTTTCAAAGGGAATTACAATGCATTTAAAAAGGCCAATAGGCATATCTCCCAATATCATGATGCCCGTATTCCATAATTAAGTGAAGGAAAATATGTGGCCATTAAATGCTATTTATTTCTTTCGAATTTACTTTTGAGACTAAGCTTAGCAAACATACATGCCAAAATGGAGCTCGGCATACCTAGATTTCAGTAAACTAGATTACCAGATACATTTATTTCTAAAACCTGTTTAAGTAAAATGATACGAATCTCTTCTAAGTGCTGACCCCACACGTAAAACTTTTTGTTTTTTCATCTTTAAACCCTCAAAGCGATAACCGTCTGCCTTTATTCTGTTATCATATTTCCCTAACAATTCACAATATCAACACTATACATATATATTGAAGTTTTACTTCAAAATTCCAACTAAGTTTTTCTTTGTTTTGTTCCTGCAGTTGGACTAATTTTCTAATCTCTAATTGAAACAATATAAAATAAGAAAATGGTTTTATTTATATCATTCATTTCTGGCCCGAATATGATGCAAAAATGCTTAAAACGTTTATGAAATAAATCGCATTCGTTTTCTTCATTGTTCCGAGTTTCCAAACCTCTTTTACTTCCAGGATTTTATCTGAAAATATGATATATTTTATATAATAATAGATTTTTAGAGCACAATAAAAAAAAACAAAAACAAAAATGGTCACAATCTTCAGTACATTTACGTTACATCAGCTGTTCCAGAAGTTCATTTGTAGAGATTCTCTTCAGGTAATGAAATTTAATAAAAGAAGTCATTATATATTGGAAGTAAGCTATCTTGTTTTGAACTATAGTCTCCGTTTGAATGAACATGGATAAAGAAGTTTATTACAAGTTATCCAGATTAATATATCTTCTCAGTAACTAATGCAGAGAAGTTTTTGTTTTGTTAATTCAACAATCTATAGAGGTCTTTGGATTGAGCCAAGAAACAAGCTTTCTCAAACCTTAATATGCAATATAGTTATACTTACGTTTTTGTCAAAGCAACTCAGGTCTCGATTCCTTATTCTTTCTTTACGACGGGTTGCAATTGCATGACTTACCCTAATCAACTTGTTTAAATAAAATATACATCATTTTAAATATATTCACAAATTCGCCTAAAATTGGGAATCTGTTTTTCCAATGCGAATGTCCATTGCAAATAAATCATTCCAGCTTGTATTCATTCTAACTAACAGAACTCTGCTATTGCGTCTTGAAATTATCATTACTCATAAAGTAAGGCATTGTTGGAGATATTATTTTACCTTATTTTGCAGAAAAGCATGTTTAATAGTAGTATTTGCACCACTGATAATGTCTACCACATGTTCAGATTTACAATTTCGTTCAAGAAAGAAATGCAGGTCTCCCAAGGACTCAAACCAATGCTCTACTAACGATTCCTTTTCCCATAGTACAACACCATTGTCTGAGATTCCAGATATCCATTTTATATAAGAACACACAAATTTAATATTCAAATTAGGAATATTCCAACCACATATTCCACATACCCCATATTGGTTTCTCTTTTAAAACTTTCTCACAGAAGAAACTTATCTGCATGACCTTTTTTATGAGTGTGATTCCCGCCCCAGATATAGGAAGTGTGAGATTTGAAGAGTGTTTATAACGTTTTTTTTTTGCCAAAATTAAGTTTTCTGCTTTCCGACCATTTAATTTGTTTTCCAATACTGATTATGAGCTTTTAAAATTACCCTGTGTAGCCTTAAATTGGCCCTATTGAAAAAGTGACAACCCCAATTGGCGAGTACTACTACCACTACCTGCATTTATATGTGGTTCACTACTAACTACCAAAGGTAAACCTTTTCCTATAAGAGGGGGGGGGGGGTAAACAATGACGTTTGACCTGGGTCCATGCTCTGCTCTAATTTTAGGTCTATAGGTCTACGGCATCTTCGATCCACTACATTACCTATTACGAATTTGGAAGTGGTGGTTGTAAGCATGTTAAAGATCCCAAATGTTTTCGCGTTTAATCGAATGTAAGACTCATAACATATCGACAGTCTTAGTACTGAATATTTAGCATGCCAATCTAATTTTTTTGGAAAGTGTGGTTGAAGAATAAGCTTACTGAACTCTACATGATCGTTCGTAACCAATCATTAATAATGGGAAGATAGCTATCATTTACTTTCTGACGATTCCCTTCAACTTCCTACGGAATATATAGAAGATATGCTGTTAGGCCCTTCCAAATGTCTAGCAGTCATTTCGAAGGTCAGATAGTTTTACATTTATATATTTGCATACATAAAAAGTATGACATATAGCTAAGCCTAACACGTGACTATAGACAAAATTTAACAAAAAATATCTTAGAGTGCTATGCTCTTTTTTCTTCTAACGACAACTAGAAAAGAATGTCATTGCATTTAGATGTGAAATCGCCTCAAGTAGTCTTCCTTTCCGGATACAGTACTCCATGTCACCTGTCCCTTCTTTATGAAATATTTTGAATTAAAAAAAAAAACACCTTTTGAGGAAGTATAATATGTTTCATTTATTACGGTCATATTTTGGCGGCCATTTTGAATTTTCTCCAATTTGAGCTCGTGGGGAAAGAAACTTATAGCTACTTAAGTTATTGCAAATATGCTCAGCTTCAAGGGACGGTATATAGAAGTCGGGTAACTTTAAAAAGCAGAAATGCATTATGACAAAAAATAAATATGAAATATTTTGCTTTGGCGCCATTTTGAATTTTTTACATTTTGACCCAGTTGCACCAAAATTCACAAAGCACCGGCATTTTTCGTATCCAGCACGAAAATTCGTCTATAAAAGTTGTTTGAAACGCTTCTACTAAAAAATTGCCTGTACTTTTCCCTTAATTAAGCCTCTTTTTGAAATCTCGTCTAGTCTATTGCAACTTCTTGACTTTCAGGGTATGAGACGAGAAAATGAATCTTTTCAATAGGAAATATGATAGCATGCGAGGAATTAGAACACAATGAATTAGGGAGTCCACCATTATTTGTATCACAGTGGATAGAAGGTGGAAGGGGGACATGCACATATTCAATAAACATAGGGGAATCTGAATTTAAGGTATGAAGAGCCGACTCTCTTTTTCATATCCGTATGGTTAAATGAAGCAGAATCATTTTAACAGAAGAGGGGTGAAATGGTACCAAAATATGAAAATCCCGCCCTTTCTCCCCTCTCCCGTTTATGATCACCCCCTCAAATGGCTTAATCAGAATTTGCCGTTCTTCAGTTTTGCACACTTCGCTATAGTCCGAGAATATACAATGTGGGCTGACTTTTTGTTATTAACCAATCAGAACAAAATCTTCAAATAAAGTATTTAAAGGCTTCTTCTGATTTAGTGTATCGTTTCTTTACTTGAATTGAAAGCCTGGTATTTGCATAAACGTACCTCCAGAACCCTGAAACAACTTGCCGCTTTTGTAGCAGAAATGATGATGCACATTACAGGCCCTATTCACTACTGTTGATATTGATGGTCAACCACAAAAACAAGTTTTTGATTTTTTAAAAAAAATCTTGGGAAATGGATTTGGAAGCGAAATTTCAGGATGACAATGATAAAAATACAGCCTTTCATCTATATCAAAATTGATCTACTTCCAGTTAATTGGGGGGGGGGGGGTCCCAAAGGTTATCGGAACAGTACCTTTATATGCACATTTGTTGTGACAGATGAGAATGCAATGTATCCACTACTTCCCAGAGGGTGAATTGATTCAATCCCACAATGCCCAGTTTTGGGAAAATAAATGGGGCATTGATCCCACAAAAATCCAACTATTACCATTAAAAACCCTGACTTTCAGAGACTCATTTTTAGCACACAAACGTTAGTACTTAGGAATAACCGAGTGCCAATCAAATGATGCATCACCATCATTGGGATGTTTAGGGAATGCATAGATGTATTAAGTTTTGGAGTCATCCCTTGAGTGTTTTGTGGTTCCTCTTCGACCTACTGACCCCTAATGACTTAGTTGTGCCTTTTAAAATTTTCGCCATCACATCGACCCCCCCCTCCAAGTTTCATGTCATACAACAACAAAGATTACCCCATTTGACCTCCAACTAGTTTTTTCTTTGTTTTCCTGAGTTGGCCTAATTTTTCTATCTCTAATTGAAACCATAGCAAATAAGAAAATGGTTTATTTTTATATCCATATCATTTATGACCGCATATGATGCAAAAATGATTAAAACGTTTATTAAATAATAAATCGCATTTCGTTTTCTTCTCCGATTTTCCCAACACTTTTACTTCCCAGGATTTTATCGTATAATATATTTTATATAATAATAATATTTTTTAGAGCACAATACAAAATGGTCCATTCTTCAGTAAACGGTTACATTCAGCTGTTTCCAGAAGTTTCATTTGTAGAGATACTCTTTACGGTTAATGATTTATATAAGAAGTAAGTTAATTTGGACTTAGCTCATCTTGTTTTGACCTATATTTCTACTCCGTTTGAACATGGATAACGAAGTTAATTAACAGGAAAAGGAGAAAATAGGGGAGGGAAGACTTTCATTTCCCTATTAAATATATCTTCGCAGTAACTATGCATCAGCCGTTTTGTTTGTTAATTCAACAATCTATAGATGTCTTTGGAATTGAGGCCAAAACCGAGCTTTCTCAAACCTTAATATGCAATATGAGTTATTACTTTGTTTTAAATCAACTCATCTCGATTCCTTATTCTTCTTTACGACTACGGTTGGATTTGCATGACTTACCTTAATCAACTTTTTTAAAAAAAAATCTGTTTCAAGATATTGATATATTTAATATTTCACAAATTCCGCCCTAATTGGGAACTCTGTTTCCAAGGCGAATGTCATTCAAATAAATCATTCCACCAGCTTGTATTCATTCTAACGAACGGAACTCTGCTATTGCGTCTTAAATTATCATTACTCATAAAGTAGCATTGTTGAATATTATTTTACACGTATTTTTGCAGAAAATCCCTGAGTTTACAAGGTATTTGAAGCACTGATAGGTCTACCACATTTTCATATTTACAATATTCGTTTCAAGAAAGAAGCTGCAAGTCTCCACGGGATCACCAACCAATGATGCTCTACGAGTCTTTTCCATAGTACACCTCATTGGTTTCGATATCCAGATATCCTTTTAGATTAAGAACACAAATGTTACTATTAAAATTTAGGCTATTCCAACCACCAATTCCCATAGCCCATATTGGTTTACTCTTTTAAACGTTCCTCACAGAAGAAACTTATCTGGGCAATGACCTTTTTATGAAGTTGAGTTCCCAGCATATGGAGTGTGAGATTTTGAATAGTGTTAAACCGTTTTTTTTTGCCAAAATATAAGTTTTCTTGCTTTTTTTGCCGACCATTTAATGTTTTCCATACTGAGTTGATTGGGGCATTTAAAAGTTTGACCCTTGTTTGCCTTTAAATTGCCCCTAGTGAAAAAGTGACACCCCAATTTGAGAGTACTAACTACCTTGCTTTTATATAAGTGGGTCCTTAACCCCTACAAAAATACCAATGGTCAAAAAACCTTTTTCTATAGGGGGGGGGGGGTAAACAATGACGTTTGACGTGGGTCCATGCTCCTGCTCTAATTGAGGTCTTATAGGTCTAGAGCATCTGCGAGCCCACTAGCATAACATTATTACTAAGTTTGAAGTGGTGGTGTAAAGAGCATGTTAAAGATCCCAAATGTTTCGCGTTTAATCGAATGTAAGACCATAACATATCTGACAGTCTTAGTTTACTGAATTTTAGGCAGGCCAATCTAATT
This sequence comes from Ophioderma brevispina, assembly GCA_023653785.1. Classification (NCBI taxonomy): domain Eukaryota; kingdom Metazoa; phylum Echinodermata; class Ophiuroidea; order Amphilepidida; family Ophiodermatidae; genus Ophioderma; species Ophioderma brevispina. The sequence continues at coordinate 8,865 of JAMKCH010080287.1, forward strand.
TTTTTGGAAATTGTGTTGTAAGAATAAGCTGACTGAACTCTACATGATCGTTCGGAATCCATCATTAATAATGGCAAAGGCTAGCTTAATCATTTACTGTCTGAACGATTCCCTTCACTTCCTACGAATTATTTAGAAATATGCTGTTAGGCCTTCCAAATGTCTAGCAAGTCATTTCGAGTCAGATAGTTTAACACTTTATATATTTGCATACATAAAAGTACACTCATAGCTAAGCTACAACTTGACTATAGACAAAATTTAACAAAAAATATCTTAGTAGGTCTATGCCCTTTTTTATCTACGACCACTAGAAAAAGAATGTCAATGCATTTAGATGTGAAATCCGCCTCAAGTATCCTTCCTTTTCACTGTATACATTCCATGTACCTGTCCTTCTTATGAAAGAACTTTTGAATTAAAAAAAAACACCTGTGAGGAAAGTATATTTTTCAATTTTATTACGTCCGTATTTGGCCCGGCGCCTGGCCATTTTGAATTTTCTCCAATTTGAGCTCGTGGGGAAAGAACTTATAGCTACTTAAGTTTGAAAAGATGCTCAGCTTCAAGGGACGTATATAGAAGTCCAGGGTACTGTTTAAAAGCAGAAATGCATTAATTACAAAAAATTAAATATGAATATTTTGCATTTGCCGGCCATTTTGAATTTTTTAACATTTTTGATCCGCATTTTTCACCACCCAAATTCAGCAAAGCAACCTTCATTTTCGTAATCGAGCAACGAAAATTCAGTCTAGAACAGTTGTTTGAAAACGCTTCTTACTACTAAAAATGCCTGTACTTCCTAAATTATGTTCATCTTTTTTGCGACTCTCGTCTAGTCTCTTGTCAACTTCTTGACTTTTCAGGGTATGAGACGAGAAAATGAATCTTTTTCAATAGTAAATATGATGAAGTGAAGGGAATTATAACACAAATGAATAGGGAGTCACCATTATTTGTAGCCGGGAATTAGAAAAAAAAAGTGTGGAAGGGGGAAATGCAAATATTCACTAAAATAGGGGAATCTGAATTTAAGGTATGAGATCCGGACTCTCTTTTCAATATCAAGTATGGTTAAATGAAGCAGAATCATTTTAACAGAATGAGGGGGTGCAAATGGTACCAAAATTGAAATCCCACCTTTCTCCCGGTTTATATCACCCCCCCCCCCCCCGCACTCTCCCATCCTGTTAATTATCCCCCCTCAATGGCTTAATAATCAGAATTTTGCAGTTCTCATTTTTTGCACACTCGCTATAAGTCCGGAGAATATACAATGTGGGCTGACTTTTTTGTTATTAACCAATCAGAACAATTTCAAATAAAGTTTTTAAAGGTGCTTCTTTTCTTCTGATTTATGTGGATCGTGTTCTCTACTTGAATTGAAGCCTGGTATTCATGCCTAAACCTTACCTCCAAGAACCATTGGAACAACTTGCGCTTTTGATAGTAGAAATGATGATGCACATTACAAGGCCCCATTCACAGCTACTGTGTAAAAAAATCGATGGTTAACCATGTAAACAAAGTTTTTTGGTCTCTAGCAATCTTTGGGAAAGATGATTTGGAAGCTGAAATTTCAGGATGACAATGAGAAAAATACAGCCTTTCTCTGATATCAAAATTGATGCTACTTCCAAGTTAAGTTGGGGGGGGGGGGTCCCAAGGTGATCGGACAAGTACCTTTAAATATGCCCATTTGGTTGTGACAGATAGATGCATGTATCCACTCCTTCCCGAGGATTTATTGAGTCAATCCCCATCCCACATGCACCAGTTTTTGGAAAAACCATATAATAGGGGCATTTGATCCCACAAACAAAGAACACCAGAAATCCTACTATTAACATGTGAAAACCCTGACTTTCGACTCCTTTTAGGCCACAAAGCGTTAGTACTTAGGATAACGTGCATCAATGATGCAGTACCCAGCATTGGATGGTTTAGGGATGCAGTTGTATTTAAGTTTGGAGTCATCCTTGAGTGTTGTGGTTCCTTTCCTTCGACCTGAATACCCCTAATACTTTGTTGTGCCTTTTAAAATTTATCGGCATCAACAATCGACCCCACCGCCAAGTTTCAGGTCCATACACAAAATATTACCCCTATTTG
>JAMKCH010080289.1:0-96548 GCA_023653785.1 Ophioderma brevispina
CTGCGCCAAGCTGAGTATCCCCATTTATCCTCTTCATCTGAGCTTCATCTCATCAGATGATGCATTTCCATATCAATTCTCTCCTCATTTTCCATTGTTTCATAGATGTACTCCATATGTGATTTAATGAAGCATTAGAGATCGCCCCCTATCGACCCTTCTTAAATGCATTTCGCCTCAAGTGTGGCACTTAAGGACTACAGATCCTTAGTCAGGACAGTCTAAGATATCTCCACAAAGTTTCATAGATGTCGCAAGAGTGATTTAAATGAGTCATTAAAGAGAGCGCCCCCTATCGTCCCTTCTTAAATGCATTTTGCACCAAGTATGGCACGAGAATACAGATCCTTAATCCGAACAGTCCAAAGTTTGTTGAAAGAAAAAGCTTTAAAAAAAGAAAAGGTTTTTTTTAAATGTTAAAAAGCCCCCCTATCCTGGCCTTCTTCAGCATTTTTGCACCAAAGTCATCACTTAAGAATGTAATATCTGTAATCACCACCTCAACCCCAACCATTTGCACCAATATGGTTGCTGGTTCAAAATGTGATTTAAAGTGATTATGGGGGGTACTTTGACTAGGCCCCCCTCCTTAATGCTCCAATTGCAGCACTTACGAATTCATTTCAGGGGTCCCTCTTATGCTGTCTACATCTTCCGCAATTGAACCTTTTGTACTCAGATGTGTACAAATCGCCGCTAGCTCCCACACTATTTCTGCAGGTGCTGAAATTAGTTTCTACTTGAAGCATCATTAGCTGGATGAAATTTATCAAAAATAAATCAGTTTCGTCTTCACTCCATCAACTTCAAAATATACTGGTTTATCGTTCATCAGTAATTATTACACAGTATTACTCATTTGTCTTTTATTAAAGACTTATTTTAAATACCAAGGGCGCGTTTTTGCAAAACCATAACAACAGATTGCGTTCGCATTTCAGTGATGCAATTAATATAAACAATTATCGTTGGCAACAAATTATAATATTAATAAGACATCGCTCTGATAAATAGTAGAAAATTTTCTACTGCATTACTATTTTACAAGTTTATAAATTAAAAGTGACATTTATTAGTCAAAATTAATTGTTCTCATTCATAACATAAGATACTCCATTCAAAATTTATCGCGTTTACCCCTCTTCTACAGAAAATGTTCACAACCTTTGTGATTAGTATGAACCCTTCTATACACGCTAGGTAAGTTTAGTCCTCTCACATTGTGATGTCATTTTTTCAATATGGGTCAATTTAAGGTTATACAGGGTCCAAACTTTTAAATCTCCAATAGGTAAAAAGGCCAATTCTATTTGTACAGGGGTCAAACAGAATTTGCTCGAATTTTTGGTAACAAGAAAGAAGTTGTTCATATTTTAATGTCAAAGTAAGGAATAATTTTGTTACCATCTACAATTTAGTTTTCATGTGATGCGACAAAAAAGGTCAAGGGCATCATAATCCATTGCGTTGACCTATTTGATCCTTATCTCCGTAATAACATTTAACACAAAAATTAACTTTATGGATTCTTCTAACCTCAATCAGATTCACTTTTAATGTTGGCCCCTGTACAAATTGAATTGACCTTTTTTACCATTTAGCCATTTTAACCCTATCACTTGGAATCCTTATGATTAATGGACAATATGGCATTCATTTAACATGATTGGGACATTTTTAAGTTTTTACCCCGGTGTAAACTTAACTCTCCTTCCCTCTCGTACCTGGCGGCTGTCGAGTGCACTCGACACACCATTAATTTTGGTCAATTTTGGATTTTTTTTTTTGGGTTAAAAACATTTGCAAATTAGTTTATTTTTAAAAAACACTTAAAAAAAAAAAAAAAATGCATTCAAATTGTCCAAACAAGCTCAGTCTTTGATTTTGGGGTGTGTTTTTTTTAGAAATGGATTTTCCAATGACCTCAATAGTTGCAAACTGTCTCAAAATTCTCCTTGACTTATGTGTTAATACTTCCCCAATTTTCCCATCCCGGAGAGAGTGTTAATAGTGTGAAGCGAAGAAGTAGAGGCGGAATGAGAACATAGAATGTTGTGGCGGCAAGAGGAAAACTACAAAGAAAATAGAAGTAAGGCGAGAAGATAAACACTGAAGGGTGCTGAGGGATTTACATTTTGAGTTGATTTTTTGTCACCTTTGACTTACACATTTTTTTGCATTCCAAAAATTACCCTAGAAACCTCGGCTCCGTATTCAATTAAAAGTATCCAAACCAACACTGAGCCCTGCGAACGCGGGGTCGCTGGCCAGTGAGCCTTCCCTGGTCAGTATTGGACAATGTATATTTGGGAGGTACATCCAGTACTAATCCAAAAGAAGAAAATTTAGACTATGGGCAATGTCCTTCTAGCGTTGTTTCTTAGTGCCCCTACTGGGGGGGGGCCCGGGGGGGGGGGGGGGTGAAAATTCATAATAATTTCCTATTAAAAAAAATCCTGAAACAGAGTGTTTGTTTAGCTTAACAAATTGTTTTGTTTTTGTTGTTTGTCTCTGTTTTTTTTTTGTGTTGTTATGTAATATTACCTTGTATATTCTATTTTCCCCACAAAACCCCCACCCAAACATTGTATCATTATTTTAATACTGAGAGTATTTACTTGTATTTTCCGGGCAGCCCACAAATAACCATATAAGCCCATCGGGTGTTCCATTACTGGTCTACTAAGCAATTCATATCCCCACCCTGTTCATCTATTACGTCTACAAATTTGGATACTTTTGACAATTATTGATAATATACTGTAAATTATTTACATTTCTGTCCCGTTCGGAATTTTTTTATGCTGAATTAACTGAACTGAAACTATAGAACATTAACCGTTTCTGTGCTTCTGGCAAATAACACATAAAAACATTTTTTGAAAATGAATAAATGTCACCCCAATTTTTATGTTCCCAATAGCAGTGACCAATGGATATACGAGACTTCTAAAGGCCCTGGAGCTAAAGATATCAACTATTGGCCCGGTATGCGGTGGAGAAAGACACTTCAGATTCCTTTTGATCTGGACGTACAGAGCTATTGTTATAGTGTCCACAAGATTTTAGGTGTTATGCCTCTCTGATTTGTGGTTCATTGCCGTAGCAACAAATATATATATCTTGAGCTTCTATAGTGCGTGTTTCAGTTAACCTTGTCCGCCTTTTCAATCATTATTCGCAAAGGCGAAAGACGAACAAAAAATCAGTTGATTCCCAACCCGTTGCTGGCCAAGCTTTGCCCTAAGAACTTTGTGCAGATCCAATCCGTCACCTTTGCTTCTACGGCTTTAGTGTTCCCTGCCTAAGGCAGGAGCCACAAGGGATCACTTGTGGTCTACTGTGGAGTCTGTTTGTGGTGTGTGTTGAATCTGTTGTTGTTGTTGTGAAAAAGGTTAACATTTTTGGCCTGAATATCCTCATACTTTTATGGAGTTAAAAAACCAAACTGGGGCCGGTGCATCATGGGCATCCCCTATTTGTTTGATGAGGTTCGCAACGGTCACCTACCAAAGTCCACAGGTCATGTTAGTTCAAGTTTGTATGATAGACTGAAAATGTAAAATTGACGTCATGTGAAAAGTTGAAGGTGAGGTTAAGTTTGTAATCTATGCTGAAATTGGAAAATTGACCTCATTTGAAAAGTTGAAGTTCAATTTGGGGTACCGAAACTGGCTTTTATGGAGTTGTCATGCAACCTTCATTTTGTTTGATGTCCAAGGTCACATCAAGGTCACATGTCAGTTAGGCCTATCATTCACTAACCGGGGCGACGAAGGCGACACAAGCGGTCCTAGGACCGATTGTATTTTTATCAATTTCTCGTTTCAGAAGCAAACTTAGGTCAACGACCTATATTACTATGTACGCTGGTTAGTTATTGTGAAAGAGGACGGTCTTTTGTTACTCAACCGCGAATCGTGGAGGTATCAACACTGGATTTTTTCACTGTGTGATTATAACAATGGCTCCGTATAACGGGCCGATTGGTGAATATCTTTAGCTCATGTTTGCTGAAGTCTATATTTCATTGGTCACTATATTGGGGAAAAAGAAATTGGGGTGTACATTTTAATCCATTTTCAAGAAATGTTATGATTTTAATAATCTAATATGAAGTTACATTTGGGTTTTCCACTACCACCAAACCACCCCCCCCCCTCCCCGGGGCACTACTTAATTTGCTAAATGGTGTTAGAAAATGTCATATTCACAAAATACGCTGTGTGGGGATACTGTATATTAGTGTGTTGGCCTGCTGTTTTGATCCTAGTACGTATTTTATGAAAGAAAACCTAACAATTTTGCATTAACGATTTAACGTAATGCAATCTTTATGAGGTATGATAAAATACTCGTTAATGATTATTCGGACCTCTGTAGGTTTGTCAATTTATTACATTATTAGGGAAGCGAAATTGATACGTTAATACATCGATAATTGTAACCAATACAATTCATGATATTGAAAAGTACTCTTGTAACTTAAATGAGTAGATGTTGCGATGCTTTTCAATGTTGCATTTGAAAAAAAATCATATTTGTTTAGGCTTCCTTATTCAATGTTAACATTTTCTAAATCCCAAGAGTACTAAACCAGTTATGTTCAAAGATGTTTAGATACTGTATTTCAAATACACTCTGCGGTCAATTCGTTACTTATCTACTCTCCTCCTCTAGTTTTATTTTTGGTTGTTGTTGGTATAATTTAAATAAATGTTTACAGATACAGATTATCCATACTGTGATACAAGCAGCTGTCACAGCTGTATCGTCTTTTGCTCTCAAAATTTCATTCGTGCAGGTCACTTTTCCGAAAGGTGTGACCTGTATTTGACAAGATTTCTCTTTAACTGCCAAATCCTCCAGAATTGTCTGTCGAGTAAACCCGTGTAACAGCTATATTAGTCCAGGAACTTTAGGTCTATGAAGCCAGCGGAATTAAATAGGTAGAAGCTGAATTTTTCAGGATAGTGTCCTGATGCTGAAAGGAGCAACATATCAAAAGTCCCCAAGAATCCCCTGTGTGCTATTTGAGAAATAAGGGGGTAAATTTTATACAGGGGTAAAACAATTAAAATGGTTCAATTGAGCTAAGTCATTGAACACTGTATTCTTCTGGTCAAACCGAGTAAGAAAATGTATTTTGTATAACTTTTGAACTTTAGTTTTAGGAATGCAGGACAACAATTGTTCAAGGTCATCTTGGGGTAAAATTTTCAAAATAGTACGATTTTTATAAAACTATTTCCAAATTACTCGTACATGTTGTATGGTCATTTTATGGCAAATATGCTCATTCACACTATCTACATCTTAGAAATATATTGACCTTATAGGGCAGTGGCTTGTGACCTCCCATAGACCCAGTAGAAATGAGCCCTATAACTATGCAAGAAAATTCTTTAACTATTTAAATATATTTATTCAGCCTATACACAATGAGACGAACAATTTGATACACTTTTGGAAAGAATCGGAGCATTCTGCGCCTTTACCCCCAGTATAACCTTGAACAGCTATTTTCACATAGTAAATAATCCATAAATCGCAGATAGGGCAAACTATACCTCTTTTAATCCTTATGACATAACACAAACGTTGGTATACATTTGAACGCATTGGAACATTTATAATTTGACCCTCTGTACAAATTTTACCCCTTATTTCTAAAATAGCACACAGGGGATTCTTGGGGACTTTTGATATGTTGCTCCCTACAACATCAGGAAACTATTCTGAACAATTCAGCTTCTACCTATTTATTCCCGGATGTTTTCAATATATCTTGGACTATATGTCCCACGGTGAAAAAAAAAACGCTACTCTTCCTAACTACTACAGTGTTTTATTCAGTGTAACTATAACCTGTGTTGACTATGCAGAGTGTTTCGCTGTAATTGGCGTACCACATGTCCTACTTTATTTTGCAGTTGCTTCTTTATTTTCTCTGCTGCTGTTTTAGCAATAATTCTCGACGATTTCAGCTTTCTATCACATATGATACACACCCACATATCCTCGTTGTCTGTACTAATTTTCCTTTCCAAGCTCTCCTCCCCACAATTATACCGATGCTTTACCAAATCCTTCAAAAAACATTAGCCAAATCCTTCTGATTCTCATACATCGTTTTCGAGAGCAAAATTAGCTATTCAGAGCAAAGTCTTTTCACATGGCACACTCGCAATGCTTGACAGCTCGACTACATTGAAAACGTTTTTTTCAGATCGATCAGAATTTCTCAATTTAAAACATATTCCAAATATTGCTGGTTATAAGAATCCAAATGAATAATATTAGAGCATTGTACTTTTTGGTAAACATTGTCAAATTTGACATTATTAGAAGCTACAAATGGGTTTCTTTTCTTCGGGGTGGTTCTATGAAAGCTAATGAATACTCGAACGTGCTTCCACGGAAGCGCAAAACATCAGTACCGTAAGCCTTTACCTCCATCTCTTGATTCATATATCGTCACATTCATCGGCCTGTTTGAATCTCGGGTCAGTTAATATAAGGTTTTATTTTACAGTAATAAAAGTTGCCGTGACTGCCAGTAGGATTTACAGCGGTTACGGTTTCTTTCTAAAAGGTTTCTATTATATGCTGTCTGTTTCCCTTCAAACTCCTCTGTTTTCTTTGATCACTCTTTCTTTCTTCCTCTCTACCCGCTCTGTCTTCACATTCTTTAAATCTGGTCTTTATTCATCTCTCCCTTTTCTCCCAATCTATCTCCTCCCCCTTCTCGATCTATCGCTCTCTCCCGACTCTACCTTATCGCTTTTTCTCAGCCTCTTCTTTAGAATAAGGAGGAACAGGATTAATGATGGTTGCTTTGTTTTGCTTTGGTCTTTTATAGCTACAGGCGCGCCCGGCCGTTCAGCAGAGAAGGCAGCTAGAAGTGCACATTTGCTGTACCATAGCAAAAAACTACCGCGAGGCATCATTGACCATGGGACAATCCATCTCAGTAACGCTATTTTGCAGATCCTCTAGTGATCATTGACTGTCTAAACCTTCACACTTTACAATATTATGACGGACGTTTACCACACTAATCAATGCCATAACAAGCATATTCCGAACTTCTTCTTTGCAAATATACCAATCGATTTTCAAATCCCATCTTTATTACTCTTTCAATTTTGCAGCATCTCAAAAGGTTATTATCGTTGCCCGGATCTCACTGATAAGGATGAATAAAAGATGGCCTTCTCCTCAAAAATGAGTTTCTCAAATTACCTCATTTGTAAAGATTTATGGTACAGAGTTAACTAGGTCTGCCATCCTCCAACCGCGTGTGAAGTCAATTAAGCGATGATTATCCTCCATAAATAATCATTTCACCCATTCCCTTGTCTAATCCTATATAGGAGCTCTATAAAAACCCTTCATAACTTTTTAAAGCCATAGGCACATTCTTTGAAGAGCACCCCACATTTCAAAGTTCGATTTTTGTTGTTCACAAGTTATTTGGTTAATTGTCTAGGAAAACTATACCTGCAACTAAAATGCTAAAAATGCATATTTAACATAGAAATAAGCGATTAAATTAAATTAAATTATTTTAAAATTCGAATTTGGGATCCCAGATTGCGTACTTAACGGCAAGCTAAAATGCTACGATTAATGCTCCGTCCATGATAAATCTCTGACCCCGACTGACTCACAATAATAACTTGCACTTGCATTGACCCAGATCACCTAATGGATGAGCGTACACACGTAACATGGCGCTATTTCCCCGGCTATTTCACCTTGGAAGGCCGTTTCCAGCAGCTGTTGAAAATTATTATCGGAGATCTCCGATTAGGAATTAATTTTAATTACAAATTCCTTCGTTTGTGAGACATAGACATTTTATTCGAGGCTTAACCATTCCCCGGTATAGTTTATACTATCCAGTTACCAATGCAACCCGTGTTAAGATATCAAAATCTGTGACAAAACTGGGTGCGCTCAGGCAAAAAATGTGCTATTATATCCGCTTTAACTTAGAGCACATTGGAAACTAGCTGAGCCTATTCCAAATCAGTGGAAGTAAAAGTTAGAAATCATTCCTCAGTTGTTTCATGAATAGCTTGAAATGATATTTTGTGGGCTTTAATCACGTCACGAACTGTCAATTAAATCGGTCATATAACATGTCCCTGTATAGGATCAACTACCAATTCACATCTTTCTATTTGATTTTTCAACAATATGCAGTTGAGCTAAGTTAGTTGTGGTTGCCCGTGTGTGGATGCATTCCACATAATATCCTAAAGTGCGGAATTTCTTTTTCTCTATCAAAAGCACAGTGTTAGGCCTGGTAATAAAGCAATGCCCTAAAATCAATTATCTTACACTCTCAAAACAAATATAAGGTTTTCCCACGTCTAGTTTTAAGACATTTTGTCATTATCATTTCAATATCTCGTTAAGTTGTTTACGATCTAAGAAAACCGAAATGTGGCATTAGTTTAAAACATTTCGTCTTTCGATCAATTATATTAAACATTTGATCATAAAATTAAACTTATTTTCGTGGAAAATTTCGACAAACTCAATTGAAGTTCGTCGTATCCAAGCGGCCCCTCATCTGAATGTACAAAGCAATAGTCTTTTTGGTCATATAATTTCTCTCTCGCGTGTCACGAGGCAAAGCTCGCCTGCTCAGTAGTGCCCCTCTCTCTTTCCTTAGCGTTTTGGGCCAGACTCCTTCCTCATCGTATTCTTTTTTTTTTTTAAATGAGCTAAATAGTAGCTGGGGTTCGCCACGTCTCCCGCACAGCGAGTCTGTTACTTTTTCCAAGCATTGAATAACGCTGGTACCCATTTATACACCTGGGTGGAGAGGAGTGTATGAGGTAAAGTGCCTTAAGGCCACAGTGGGACTCGAACCCACGATCTTTAGGGGTGCGGGACGAGCGCTCAATCCACTGGACCACACGTGCCCTTATTAGCTCATTATATTAACGTCTCGTGTGCAGTACGCCGTATCTTTTCCCTTTCGTTTATAACCCACAGCACCAACAATATAGAACAAGATTAGGAAAAAAAATAAAGAAATAAAAAATAAAAATAATGATAGTAAAAAGGAATAAATACTGAGGGCGAAAGAAACCAAAAAAGAGGTGAAAAAAAACAAAATGAGGCTAAAGAAAGAAAAATCAGATGAAAGATAAATTGGGTGAAAGAAAACAAAGAATGGGGTGAAAGAAAAAGACAAACCTGAGGTGAAGGAAAAATAAGGTGAAAGAAAGGAAACTGAGGTGAAAGACAGAACATGAGGTGAGTGACAGATAGAAAGGTCGGTAGATGCTGGGTAGATTTGATAAATTTTGCTGATGTTTTATAGGCCTAATTCTTAACCAGGCCTGTACTACACAACACAAGATGAAGACTACCTAAGCTAAATGTGAAATATTAAATGATCAAAGACGAAATTGGCTTGCTTGTACATTTTAGGCGATGGGGGGCATGGGTGAAGACCAAATTTGACGGCATTTTTTTTTGACTGGCAGCTGGGACTCACTACACGGAGAACGTAACATGACTGGAGCCGTAAAAATACGAAACCATTGCAGGGAACGTAAAATAACGGCGTAAAATCTCAGCTTCAATGTTATTGTTGTTTTTTTACTTGTTTAAACAATAGACCCTATTAAGAATTAAAACGTTATTACAATCCTCTGACCAAATTTTCACTAGTAGCTATAAGGCATCATTCAAACGCTGTATTTACGTTACTACGTGGTTGTAAAAAGGTTATTTCAGGCAAACAATTTTGAGAAAAAAAGGCAATAAACAAAAGGAAAACGTGAAGAAATAAAGATTTAAACCAGTTTATACGGTAATGTACACATTCTAATGTCACCAATTACTTAATCGTCATATGAATAAACCTAACACATGTACCTTACATAGATTCGAACCAGGGCCTTAAGATTACAAGTCCTAAAACCTTATCCACTACACTACATGTCTTTACTGATAGCAAATGCTAAAATTAATTAAATAAATAAATAAATATATGGCTCCGGCAGCTGCTGAGGGGTTCGTTTCTGTGATTCAAAGTAGCCATGTGTGGCTTACAGATTATAAAATATTTTTCTGTTAGACAGAGATTACACCTTTTACTAGATGTAGAGTATGGTTTGCTGTGGGAAAGAATTTTCCATTTGATAGAATATTGAACATTAATATCAATTAATGACCAAATGTATTGACTAAGAGCAGTTGCGTTCCTTTGCTGTTCATTTCTGAAAGTACTTGTATGTCCGTTATGTCTAGTCTTGAAACTGTTCTCGGTGAGGCCAACATAGGTTTCTTCTTTCTTGTTATCATGTCTTGTCACTGTGGCTTGGTAGATGACTTCTGATGAAAGGCATTTTCCTTCCAAGGGGCACGTGTTGTTCTTTTTGCAGTTACAAGTCCGTCTGTTCTCCACTGGTTCCACTGGTTTTGTTGCAGTTGCCAGGGTGGATTTGTTGTGTGCGGAAATGATCTGGTGCACGTTGGGCATACAGCTAGTCAGCTATAGCTGATTTTGACAGTGTTGCGATTTAATATCTTACGGAGTTGGTGTCCAGGGGAAAGCATTTATCGAGCAGAGTAAGAACAGAAATTTCTTCTCGACATTGGTGGCTACGTTGTCGCTGAAGGGGGATTAAACCATGTGATGTTACGCTGTCTGGTTCGCTTGCAACTTTGTTGAGATGATGGGTTAAACTTAAGTTGATAGTCATATCCACTCTGTTTGAGAGCCTCTTGTAGGGTTGTTGGCGTCATTAAAAACCTTTTCATTCGATGAAATGTTTGGAAAGTCTATTTACACTTCTGGATGTTCCGTTTTTAGTATAGAGGGCGGGTGGTTACTCTCAATGTGCACGTATAGTGGTCTGTTGTTGGGTTTCATGTAGGGTTGGAAAGTCCAGATCTCAGGTCAGAGTTATTAGCATCAATATTGATCTTGAGGCCATTGGTTGCGAACTTTGCATATTTGCGTCTTTATTGCTCAGTTTCTCTGTGTGGTTTTATTGACAGACCGCAAGGCCGTCGTCCGATAAACCAATTGATCGATTCAACCAAAATGTCCTTAATGCAATATACCAATGAACCATGTAAGAACACGAGCGAAGTATCAACTGGTTCGGAAATATCAAGAAAATCTGAACACTCGTTTATCTGCTTTGACATCTGCTATTCTACCCGGCAATCACAGAGCATCTCCTAAAAAAGCTCTCAACTTTACGGTCTGCTTACGACAACATCACGCAGCCAGAAAATAACATCATTCTCCATGCAAAGAGACATGCTATTCCAACGATTAGACTACTTGGTGCAACGGGTAGTCCCATTTTTGATGTAGCCATGGGAAATTTTCGATGGAGGCATAAACGTGCGAACTCATTGGCCACTATATCTAGTCTCAACTATACAGGATATAGAATTAATGTAGGTCTCTATCCCCCTTCTTATACACCCCACCCCATTGGCATTTCTCCATTGGCCATGGTATACTCCTTTGTCTAATATTGATGAAGAAATGTTTTAGTACTGGAAAAATCCAATTCCGTCTGCTTGTGGTCTTAACACCCACGGATGAAGGCCGTCGGGACCAGCTGCTTTGTTGGCTTTCAAGTCACTGATTCACGCAGGGCCAGCTCTTCATCAATGAATAGTTCCGGGTATATCTGTGTAGTTAGAAACACCAATGGTAGGCTATTTGATCATCTTCGCTCGTGAAGACGCTTGCAAATTGAGTATGGAGAGCGTCTGCCTTTCCTTTCCCTTCCCTGATGGTTTCGTTGTTGACTTTTAAATCCGCAACACCGACTTATCCTGTTTGATCTTTTTGAATCGAATGACCAAAAGGATTTCGGTTGTCACTTAAAAACTGCGTTCCAGGTTTTCAGAAATCCCTTTTGCTTTGTTGAATTCCGTTTGAGTTTTTTCTACCCGCAAGAATTTGAAATATGTCCAATCCTCTTCCCCCTTCCCAGTTAGTTTAGCCCTGTTGTATGCTTTCCGTCTTATTCCTAACCAGACGTTTGTGTGTTCTGTCAACCATGGTAAATCTCAGTTTCTATTTGATGACCAACGTTGATTGAATGTTTTGGCTGCTTTAATAGCCCCCCTCTATCTTGTCCCACAAAATCGTGCACTGAAGAACTGTTATCAGCAAAGTCCCCCTTCTTAAATCAGATAAATCTCTCTTCAACCCATCTACATCTGCCTTGCTTCTGAGATAAATCTTCTCTTGATGGTATCTGCTTCTTTCTGGAATTACGTGGCAACTCTAACCTTTACCATACTATGATGAGATGATCGCTAGGACTGGCTCAGTGGAAATATCATTAACAAGAGAGGAATTACTGGTGAAGACGAGATCCAAGATGTTATCATCTCTCGTGGATTGATCCACGACTTGATCTATCCAATACTCCCTCCATAATCCAACAGTTCCAAGAACTTAATGCAGTTCTAGCACTCGCCAGTGGTGGGGTATAAGGCAATGAAAGTCAATGTTATGTGTCCGGAACATTTTTTGCCAAATCATAATAATTATCATAATCATTTGTCATTATTCGTAATTTTTAACAAACAGCCATTTCACAAATTTCAGATGCTCTATTCTTAGTTACAATATTGTGTCCAAACACCACCCTACATTTAAAAATGATTTTGCAAATGCCTTCTTTGATTTAAAATCTACTAAAATCACATTCACAAGGCGGCTCACAAGAAGAAACCTTGATATTTTCTTTACAATACAACGGGCGGTTACGGAAACATAACATCGGACTTGTTCCTACGCCCTACAGCGATTTGTCAGTCCATTCAATATTTGGATGGTTGAAGTCACCGAAATGATAATCTCGCAATTGCGGCAATTTTTTGAGTTAATGTATGCCAGGATTGCTGAAGTCCTCTATTGTATCTCATCATTATGTGTTGTGATAAAACTGTACCAAACACACCTTTTTCCCTCCTTCTTTGATACTGTACAACGCTCCAAATCTGGAAAACCACTAATCTGGTTATCGGTATCAAATGAGCAAAATTTTTGAATTTCTATCGCTCATTTGATAAAGAAAATCGTTTCAAAATCCATATGGGGCGGGTCGAGAAAAACGAACTTAAAGTAAGCCATTTTAACATGCTATTTCAAGGAGGATTATTGTGGTGATTGCCACACTGTGAAGGCGATGTTCTACGCATGCGTTGATTGAACTGTATTTCGTAAGGTTTTCGACAAACAACGTAAAATAAAAAGGCAACGATATATGTCTGTTTTACGAAGTTCCTACGACATTATTTTCTATTTTAACTTCAGATTATCTATGAGATGCTGGCTCAGGCAGTATGGATGTAATTGTGGAGAGAGATTCTGCAAATCAGGGTAAGCTATTCGACGCGGCCGTGATAGACCCAAGTTAGGGACGAATAAAGTTTCAAAAATTGAAATTATTCAAATGTTGCTATTAAAGATCTTGATTATAATTTCTGTATAGTTATATAGTAGGAGAGGATTGCCGTACTTAACTAGCTTTAGAAATAACAAAGTTATAGTAAAATGTGTCCTTAAACTGGCTTATTTTTATGAGCTCCAAAACTGGTGACCACCAGATGGCCACGGACACTAGTCCTGATGAGCATGACAGATAGTCATTTAATTTTGTATGTGTCGTTATCGTTGACTATATATCATGACGCGGTTTGTGCAGAAGAAAGATCTTTTTGTGAAAGCAAAATTCAAGGTGGTATTATGCTCAAAATATAATGCTGCACTTGATTCCACCCCACACAATACTTTGTCACTAGCCGTTACCTTTAAAATAGCGTTGTTTTAACAAAGTTGTGATAATTTCTACATAGGAAGATTTATCAAAATTTTCTGGAGCTCCAAATATTCAGTGTACTTGGGTCGTCTATAGTTTGTGTCATCTTAAGTTGAAGTGACGTCACTGCGACTTGTTTATGTTTGCGCACCCATGGACGCTCTCAGCTATGCTTGGAATCAGAGCATGATCCGCCACGGAATAAAGGCGGCACGATCGGAACGCTGTGGGAACGAAAGACTCTAAGACGCACCTTCAACTTTTAGATGAACAAAGTCAATGACGTAATATCACCCTAACCCGAAGATTCTCCCGACAGCGTAACCAAAGTCAAGGTGCCCAAAAGTATTATATGAGCATACGCACTTCATTAGCATGTTTTTTGGGCACCCCCATATTTGGTTTACGTATCGTCATATTGGAAAATCTTAATGCATCTTATGAGCACGCGGTATTTTTACGTTCGTCATACTTAGCGAGTGAAAACAACAATAACACCTGATGCCACATGCTATCCCTCGGACTCAAATATCTTTTTCCTATCAAATTAACATGGGTCATCCAGAGACTTTTTTGTGCATTAGGAATGCCGGAATCTTTTTAGAGTCATGGTTTCTTCCATCGATTGATTTTCGCTATAATTATTGTAGAAAATCGGCGATCAGACATGACCTGGGGGAAATGCAACCTTATAACATAACGCATACGCCCAGATTTTTATCGTTGCTTGCCGCACAACATGCACGACGCGCGTGTGCTTGCGCAACAAACCACCACGGCGCGATGATGTGAGGAAAGCGGTTACGGGCTTTGACTATTCCATAATCTCTCTATTCACTTCTTCCCTTATATAGTTCATGACACATGTAGCCCCTCCCATGTTTGTATCGATAGACAACAAAGAACTGTCAATTGAATATTCAAACTGTTCGGTTCGGCAAATTACGGCGTGCGGGAAATATTTACCCCGTGGGATTTTACCCACTCGTGGCCGTGTCACAGACTGCGAAAAATAATCTAAATTTGGATTGCGTGAGAGACTACCGTTCACCCCTCGTACTGTCCACACCGCCGTAGGCGGGTTATTTGGGCCACATTTCAGGTGGTGTTTCCCGTTGCTTTCACGCGCATCAAAATTAGAATACGCCTAATATACGCCTGATATGCGCCCGATTTCTCTCGAATTTGGCAATCAATCGATTTGACAACGTCACAAGCGATATCCTTAATAAAGATGGAAGGCCGAGACCAGGGACTTGCAAGTGGTATTTCAAAAATAAACTTCCTTTTTGAAGAAACTATTAATCCTTATGTTTGCAATACTTTACGCAATAAGAAAGCCAAGTACCCAACCACGCAAAAGGTGGAGAAACTAAGCTCAAATGATTTAATTGTACACCACATGAACTCAGTTTGTGGTTCGACGTCGCTGTGCACACCGCTGTGTTAAACGGTCGTTAACGCCTGTTAAAACCCTGGGGACTCGAGGCAGTGAACGATAACGTCCGAATGTGAAAAGATCCACTGCCTGAAGTCACAGTTACTGGGACTATCAGACGTCACTGAGCGTATTGGGCTCACTGAAAGCTGGGCTGTTGGTTTTACAGACAATGTTTGGTTTGGTTACAGACCATGTTTGGTTTGGCATGCATTAGTGAACAGGAACACAATGACAAGGACTTGTCAACACATGGTGGCATTTCTTTAGCCCTGGTCGTTGAACAGATACCATTAAGACTAGTTGAACCTCCACACAGCAAAGTTAATTGCACCCAAAAAATGGTGTAAAAGTTGAATTTTATAGATTTACAGGAATTACTGAACACTACAACACACCACACCACAAAAAAACCCTCAGTTGAAATAGACTTGGAATGGCGCACCGACGGCATCTATGTTATCGTAGGACCGTGTCTGGTTGTTCCTACCGAGTGCTCAGGCATTTTCCGCTACGATAGCCCTGTGTAACTGTTATCTCACACTAAAAAAGCCTCAGCTCCGGACATTCAAGAAATTGGGATCTACTAGTGATCAATCACAGCTCACCTCGGGAATCTACGCAAAATGAGGGGCGAAGCCCTAGTGAGCAAGTTTCTAATTGAAGAAACTTTGAGTTTAAATGTACTCACTATTTTGTACCCCTATCTACACGTTTTATTCTACAGCACAAGTACGTAGCAATTGTCTCCATCTCCTTGTCTGGTGAAAAAAGTCTTCCCATGTACAACCGTATGACACTAGAAATTGCCGTCGACTGAGCTAGTATGTATCGTAGAATGTATATGTGCTCGATGTGCGTACGTGGTAGCATCTCTGTAAGAGACTAATTATAATTGTTTCGCACTGCAAGAGGCGAATTTAGGGCACCGAGAGGCGAATTAATTTGTTGGATTTTGACATGAAAGAGGGATAAAATCTGTGATTGGGGTGAATATTCGGACTCAGGATAGTAGAATCCAGCTTCGATGGTCAAATGCTTCAAAAATAGAGGGAATAGGGGGAATAGGGGATCGTGTCACTGCGGGTAGGTTTTGACCCGCACCCGCAGCCTATGCTACACAGTACGGTAAGAAAACTAAAGCTTTGGGAATACAAATGTCACCAGACCTCGCGCTGCGCGCTCGAGGTCTGGTTCTAAACGGACTAGGATCCATGTGTCCACCTTATGTGCCACAAAGTCAAGAATTGTGGTATACTTACGATCCTCTGTGACAAGAAATCCGTGCACAGATCCGTGAAATGTTGACCCCTAAAACCATGAAAACGCCTAAACGGGGATAAAATGACCGAAAATTTGTACAAAAACTAAACTCATCTCCCACTGCGTACAAAAAAAAATTGGCATAAATTGAAACCAGTGTTTAAAAATTCTCAAGACTGGAAAAATATTGAAAGGCATTGTGGCATCACTTTTCCGTTTCGGCAAGCACCGAAGTACCTGATAAAAATGTTCAATTTTCTTGCTAGGTTCTATTCAGACACAATTAGGATAATGGACTAAATTCTTATATTTGGGTAAAAGGTTTCCTATGCAAGCCCACCACACCCTCACCAGTATCAATCATGACAGTTTTGTACAGAAATGGCTGTGCATATGAACACATAGTAGCCTACCTAAATATTTACCCCAGGATGACCTTGAACCTTATAATAGAGTGATACCAGTATAACTAGGTCGGAAAACTATACTTCAAAAAAATCTTTGTATAAACCAGACTAATGCATTGGTAGTACATTTAAACACAGTTTGTCATCATCTCAGATTTCATCACAGTACTAACTTTATTCCTTATTTTACAAATTCAGTGTTCTCCACGTTTCCACAGAGGTTTGAACCAAAAAAATCCGGGGGGTGAGGAGGGTCACTTGTATTCAAAGGTGGATATGATGTCTGAACAAAAAAAAAAATCATAAAAAGGTGATGTTTTTGGGTGTCAAAAATTATAGCAAAATATGAAAAAATGTATTTTTCTTAACCATGAAATTGTGATGCATACGATACGGTTGGCTTTAAGCAGAGATCAAAATCATCAAAAACACTGTAAAGCGGAGATAATCAGACAAAAGTCATAGGCGGACTGACCATAGACCTGCTGTGGAATTTTCAACATAGGCCGCTTGGAATTGGGCCACTTTGGGCCGGTCAAGTAAAAAGGGAAGTAAGGAAAGAAAAACAGAAAAAAAGGTTACCAAGATTAATAGGAAAAAAGACATGAATAGATTTTATATGGTAAAAGTTTTTATAAGTCTATGAAGCAATTTAAACTGCATTTCAGGAGGGCCGTGGTAAAACTAATTAAGTGTTGGGCCGGCAGCAACTCTTGGAGCCAACGAAGCTGAAACCTTCAATATGGGTATAAATAAGAGGCTCAAGCCTTTGCGATTTTGCTGGACTTTCATCGATATCTAAGAAAGTTACAAGCATTGGGCCGATGGGATAGAAGTCCATAGGGGTAGAGAGTTGGAGCTGTATCTACTCTATCTATAGCAGCCAAGTTTGCATTTAAAAACTCTTTGAATCCCCTATCATACTTTTCATTAGTGGAAAGTTTGATTTCCTTATAGGAAAAAGAAACACTGTACACGTAACAATAATATAATAATTTAAGGGGATAGGGACTGAGACTCTAGCTAGGGCCTATATTGTGTTGAAACCACTTGGATTGAACTATTATCTATAATTACGACGCTCTGTGACAGAAAGATAGCCCAAACAAGGGGGTTCCTGTAACGAAATCCCCTCGGGAAAAAGTATTTTAACAACTTCAACAAATATTAGTACCATCATGCAAGTCTTGTGGCCCTGCAGGAACTCTCAAACAATCCCAATGTGATGGTACAACCATCTCTCCATCATATCTTGTGCCTCTTTAATTACATGATATTGGTCTCCTGATTTGAGTTGTCTTGACTGGCCCAAAAAAGGGTTTGATCGAAGTATTTATTTGTCATTTTACTATCACTCTTAAGTTCTCTCCGTAAGCTTCTAAGAGATTTTGGCCCGAAATTAAGCTCCAGGCACCAGCTGCTCCAGGACCACTTGCTCCCTGGAGCAGGGTCCTGGAGAATAAATAATATGGAAAAAATATCATTAAATATGCTCCAGGAGCATATTGAATCCGCAAAAAAATGTCCAGGACATATGGCAAATATGCCCGTAGCAGTGGCGAAATATTCTTAAGTCAAATTACTGCTCCCAGGAGCATATTTGCCATTTTTGCAAACCCGGGGGGGGTTACTCACATATGAAATGGATATGGGTGTAAGGCTCGCATTGTGGACAGAGGGACTAAACAATGGGGTCTTTGGGTGAGAGACAGCCAAATTGCCCCAAAATAGGGGTTTCCTAGTGACCAAATTGCAAAATTTTCCCCAAAATGGGGGTCTTGGGTGAGTTTGTAAAATTCCTACAAAATCGGGGTCTTGGTGAAACATTTTCAAAATTTCCCCCATATAGGATCTTTGGATGACAGTGGTAAAATTTTCAAAAAATTATATGGGGTCTTGGGTGTGAGATTATCAAAAAATGTGGGGTCTTTGCGTGACAACGGTGTTCTGAAAAGGGGTGGGGGTCTTAACAGCCTCTGACTACGTATCACTTCAAAAATGGGAGTGCCCCCAGGGAAACAAACATTGCATATTTTATTACTCAAAATAGCCTTATTAAGACACCTACGGTATGATGAAATTATCTATATAATTCAGATCTATGGACCATTCTGATACACATTTTTGCTTATAACATCCAAACGGCTACAGGGATATGACTACGGATTTGACTCCAAATTGAGAATAAAATGAGCAGGTTAGAAAACGCATTGTGTTTAACCCTAGTCTACCGAAAGGTGGGTGGTTACCACTCAACCCCTCCCCCGTCTTGCTAAAACCCCCCTTTTCTGATACCAAAATTATTTAATGTAATTGTCAACTGACATTTTACGCTCCTTTTTATGCAAAAACAAACACCCATTGGAGTATAGGTAAGGTACAGGGTGGCAACCTCCCCCTTCGGGAGAGAAGTGCCAACATGCCTCGTACGACACAGGAATATCACACACACTCTTGATTTTGATACCGATATATAGCTATGGTCCTCTTCTTTCCATTGATACCAAAATGCATGAGTACAAATATGCCTAGCATTACGTCAGAAGGGCGTCATAAATTTCGCATGTCAGCAAACTGTCAATTTCAATAGCACAGTGTAGATTAGGGAAAATTCAATTTTACTCCAAAACAGTTAGCAATACCCGATTTTCATGCATGTTTTGGTTGTATACTTGATGGAAAAATGACTAGTTTTATATACTAAAATCGTTTTAGTGCTATAATATTTTTTTTTAGTCTGAAAAATTGATAACCATAAATTTTCAACCCCAAGTATTTTCATACTTTCCTCAACTTATGACGTAATAGTGACGTCATAATGGGAATGTTGGTACTTGATTTGATACCAGTGGATGGAAAGAAGAAACTCTACACTATGGTAAAAAAAATTATAGGATGTTTTGTAAGGAAAATCACAAGGGGTGGCAACCGCCCCTCTTTCGCGAGTTTTGTTACAAGAATGGCTCAGGTAGACGAGAGTTAAAACCGGGAGGGGACCATATATGAAATGGATACGGATATAAGGCTGGCGCTTCCAAACCCAGGGGCTAGCAGTGACAGAGGATGTGCAAAAAATAGGAATCTTTAGGTGAGAGACAGCAAGATTGCTGGGGTGATAACTTGCTAAAGTTCCCCCAAAATGGGATCGTAGGGTAAAATTTTTGAAAAAAAAAATCTTTAAAAAAGAGGTCTTTGTGTGAAGATTTTTCAATTTGTTTTACCCCAAAAATGGGAGTCTTTTGGTAAAAGTGGTAAAATTGTCAAAAATGTGGGGTCTTTGGGTGACAACGATACTGAAAATGATGGGGGTCTTAACAACGTTACTTCAATATATATATACAAGCAACGCGATGTACCTCCAAGATGGCAGGGCCTCCCTGGGCATCTACCTTTAAGCTTGTGAATGTTCGATTAATAATGTTTATTGTAGTTAGTTTGTTTTTCGCTTGATTTTCATATGCTCATGGGCCGGTCAAGTCAATTTTTCCATGACCGGATTGGCTACCCAGTCCGCCTCTGACAAAAGTACCTGTTTAGGTGTGTTCTTTAATCAGTGGAATTGTTTAGGATGCATTTTGTAAGTCAATGGTCACGCATCATATCCACCATTGAATACATATTATCATCTTCAAATCTCCTTACCCAAACTTTGAGAAATGGAATCCTCATTTATGACTCTTACAGAAGAGGGGGTTTTTCACCAAACTTGTGTAGGATAATTCTGGACATGTGGGTCATGTTGAATGGCCAGGGTTTTGGGCTCAAGGTCATGGTCAAAGTCATTAAAACAAGTGTTGCATCACTCCTTGCATCAAGGATAAAAGATCATAAATCCCTGGCGTCATAAGAGTTAGCCATGTATCTTATAATTTAGTATGCGTTTTATTTTCTTGATCAGGTGTTGCTTGGATTCGGCTCAATAAGAAGCCAGTAAATGTTCTGAATACAAAGCTTCTGGTAGACCTGGAACAAGTTTTCCACCACCTAGAAGATGACAACAGCTGTAGAGGTGCCATCTTAACTTCAGTAAGGATAAGCAATGTCTGGAAATTTAGCAATGCAAAAAGTGGGAAATTTTTAAATGCTTACCTTCAAGGCAACTTTAAAATTGAATAAATCCTTTTGAGTTTAAAAAAGGCCTAAGAAAGGCCTAAGTCTGTATACAGTCCTGCAGAAACTAGTTCCCTAAAAAAAAGGAGGGGGGGAGTCTGCAGAAGCAATAATGTACATGTACTACCAAATTCACTTGAGGCATGGGCAGTGGTGGGAAAATCAAATTATGGTTCATTATTTACTATCAAGTGCTTTCCTACTGGTACAGCAAATGCAAATTTACACAATTGCTAAAGTCTGTTGTTTTATTATTTTAAATTCTAATGGAAAATTTTGAAGAGGATGTTTTTTTTTTTTTTTTTTTTTTTTTTTTTTTTTTTTTTTTTTCTGGGGGGGGGGGGGTAGGACATGCCAACCTAACAGCAACAGTGAATTCAAAAGGGCATCAACTTCCGGGTCTTAGTCTTTTTCAAAGACTTACTGTAGGAGGGCACTCTTACGCATATCGATCGGTTACACTCAGACTTGACTAAGACTAGGCCTGGTCATGAATATTTAAATCTTAAATGACCGTTATTGGAAATTACACTGTTTTGCAGTGAGGTTAATCCACTAACCTCGACAGATTTTGACAAATTAGTAATTGATTTTCCTAAATATCACGATAGTACACAAGATCTTTTGAATGAAGGTATATTGATTTTGTATTGTGTAATGTTCTGAGACAGAGACTGCCAGAGTAATTGCACGAACAGTTCCATAAATTACCGTTGGGAAATCCCCAGTGCCTAAATCGAGCAGTTGGTCTGTCCTAGCCCCCCCCATAATGGTTCTCATAATAAATACTATTTTGTCTTGTTATTCTGTTCAACATTACCAGTCGATACCAGAGGTATTTTCTGCTCCTGAGTGGTCGTGACATCAGGAGATGTATCAGAGGTCCATTGAAGACAATGTGAAGATGTGGCGGGCTCTACGAACTTGGGCTGAGACTCTATTGTTGCACCACTGCTATACTTTGCAGCTATAAATGTAGGTAATCTTGAGGAGGAGCTTTCCAAGTTAAATGTGCGTGTGTCCAATCGTCTTTGGGGACCCCTGATTTCCCGGATAGTATCGATTTTGTATCAGAAAAAAATGCCATATTTTGTCATGTCATCCTGAAATTTGAGACTCAAAATCCATTTGATTCCCAAGACTATAAACAAAAAAACTGCCGATTTAATGAGTTCATAAACTCCAAAAAAAAAAAAATATTAGAACCCCCAGATGAATAGGGTTTTGCCAATGGTATTATTGCTATCTACCATCAAAACCAACAAGTTGTGTCCCATGGTTATGATAGGGTGTGTGTGTGCAAGTGCCAGGATCTCAAATCAAGTAGAGAACAGAATAGACATAAATCGGAACAAGCACCGTTAATTATGTTGTTTTATTTGTGCTTGTTTCCTTGATCTTCTTTTTAAAGGTGCTGTTATGATTTAGGGGCAGGTGTTCTCTATTGATTATGCGAGCCCGGTACTTGCAAATACACCCAGCACGCACCATTGGAAAACAAATTTGCAGTTTTTTATGAAGAATAGGAAGGCCATGAAGCCTAGATTCATGTCTGTGCTAATATTGATGGTTATCCATTAAAACTTTTTTGTTATACTGGGAAAAGAAATGCATTGAACAGTACAACACCTCAAAATTCCTCAAAAGGGCAAGGTCCACTTTGGTGAATTTTCTGATAAAAAGGTCTAAAAATTTTAGGAGAGATTTTGACAAGAAAAGTCCAGTTTGGTGATGAGATGTTCGAGGTCCTTTGTAGGGGGTTTAGGGCCACTTTCCCCCCAAAAGGTCCACTTTTCAAAAGTCTAGCACCCCCCAAATTAAATCCGCCTACGGCTTGGATTCATGGGATTCAAATTTAGGACGACAATGAGGAAAAACTATGGCCTTTCATCTGATATCAAATATTTATACTACTTAATGCGGTAGATCAGGGGTTCCCAAACACGATCGGAACACACACCTAACCGAGGAGAGACTGAGTTAAAGTTTTTTGTAGCCATAAATTTGTGTTACAGTGACAGGAGATTTTTTGAGATACAAATTTATCTCAAATTGCACTGTATCGGCCGTAGACAACCTTACCGAGAACGTTTCAAAAAATATTGGACAAACAGTACAAAGAATTAATGCAAACCCTGTTTTGAACTGCCTGCTATCGTATTCATCCCGAATCCCATAGAAAAACCATTGGCTTTGAATTGCTTTGAATTACTAATCAGCATCCTATTACATAAAAACAGATATTCGGCTTAATTAACTTCAGGGGAAGAAGCATTTCGCGGGGGTTCAATAAAAATTGAAGGGGTCTTTTCTGAAAAATGTCCTTGTGTCTTTATTAAATGACACGTTGCAGTAGCGGAATCCGAGGATTGGAACGAGGGTGGGCGTGGAATGGCTGCCCATAACACGTTACAATGCACGCAGTTGACGGTTGGTGGGTGCGGGAGGGTGTCCCCTTCCCGATTTATTAAGCGTAAAAAACTAAACTTGTATTATCAATTGGAAATGCAGTATGATTTTTCTTGAAAATCTTGGTCATCGACTGAAAAATTTAATTGTCGAAAATCTTATGGTTTTGAATTTTTGGAGATTCGAGTGTTCCATAGTTTATCGAAATGTAAACAGTGACAATTCAATCCCTGAAGTGAGTGAAACTCTTGAGTAAACACTCCAAAAGAGTGTGTTGTATTTAAAAAAGTGAATTCCACTCAAAAAAGAGTAAAAATCAATCTAAAAGACTGCATTTCCACTTGTTTTGTGTTGTTCTTCGTTTAACCCCTCAAGGTGTGTCCTTAGTGTAACTCCTCAAACGAGCGGAAATCCACTCATTTTGGAGAGGCTTTCCTTCTATTGAGGTGGAAAGTCATTTTTAAAGTACAACCACTCATTTTGGAGTGGTTTTACAAGAGTTTGGGGGGTTAGGTTAAAAGTTTCAAAATCGTGACCATTTAGAGAGTACGCGTGACCAAAATTAGCTAATTCACAAAGCGAATTATTGTAGAAAACCATTCTCAAGAATGGGCCGATTGGCTTTATTTTTAAAAATCATAAAGCAGTTTTTCTTTTTCCTGTGTACAGGCATAAAAATGGGTTTTGAAAAAAAGATGAAAGGGTGTATAAATGTAACTTATGGACAGAACGATGGGCCGCTCGCCCGTAGCGGTCATAACTTGAAAAGGGTCATTAACTGAAAGCGGAGCCAATCTATATACCACTGCAACATGATGAACGAGCTCTTTAAATAAAGGCTTTTAAGAAAATTACACCATATAATACACCTATAATTAATATGTAAATAAAATAGTGATAATGAATTTAATTGCTAAAACACACAGAAAATGTTGTCTATGTAAAAAAGCTGTCAAGGTACAATAAAAGCTCAGGGAATCATTTGATTGAGAAAAATGTCTCAAGATGGTATAAAAACTCAAATGATATAAGCTGTATCTTTATCAAGGGACAAATTTATGTAAAATAGTAGAAGATGAAATGGTTCAATACGAGCCTGTTAGAATCTGGTTCGATTTTCTTTCCGACTATATAATATCAATGAATTAGCAATGCAGAAGATTACAATTGTAGCTATTTCCTCTTACAAAAATTCACGCATTACGCTTTAACAATAAATTCTTAACTTAGGATAAGCATTTTAACAACTGACCTGCTTTTCTTCTTAATAATAGTATTTTTGGGGGGTTCCCCCTCCAACGAGCCGGGCGTACGCCGAGCACGCCCCTATGTAGATCCGCCAGTGCGATGAGTGTCTATCACTGCGTGCATGGCCATCTTTATGCAATCAGATTGTTTTGTAATTTGTTTTGTTAAATTCAGTTATAGTACATTAGGCAAAGAGGCATGTATTCATACACCTCAGATAGACATAATAATTACCATAGAGGCCAATTTTAATCAAAATCTATGATTGATTATTGAAAAAAAAGGTGTTATAATTAGTGGAGGAGCTAGGACCAGGTCAAACATCATCATTACCCCTCACTTACAGAAAGGTTTGAAACATTTGGGAGTTAGTATGGAACCTCTATATATCAATGCAAGGTAGGTAGTACTCTCAAATTGTGTGTCACTTTTTCAATAGGGGCCAATTTAAGGGTACACAGGGGGTCAAACTTTTAAAATGCTCAAATCATGTTGAAAATGTTGCCATATTGTCAGGTAGTCATAAGGATTCCAAAAATGTATAGCAGGGCTACAAGCGCCCTATAATTTCATATATTCCTATATTTTTTTACCCTCTCCCTATAAATCCCTATAAACCTTCCAAAATCCCTATATTTCCCTATATTGTTTTCTCCATAGAAATAAAGATGATGTTTTGGCTGGTTTTTTGCCACAGAATTGATCAAAAGTATTGCCTTTCAGAGTCTAAATGTTCATTACAAGGAGCTTTTTTAAAAAAGGCACTACAAAAATTTGGTATCTCCAATCTTAAATTAGCATGGTTGTACTGTTGTGTATAGGAGTCAGCTTCAAGTCTTTGTCAATGTTAGGACTTTCTGAATTGATGACTTTTGTTTTGAGGCATAATCTTGGTTTAGGAGTAAAAACAGAAATAGCTTATGTCAGAAAGAAATCATTAGACCACGCTTTAATTTCTTTTACAAATAGATGCTTATAACATAAGTCAGAGTTGGTAACTCGGACTACACAAAACAATTGAAGTAAGTAAATTTCCTGTTCTCCATGGGAGGGCTTACTAGATTGGTGTTGTCGAGGGTGGGCAGCTGGACTTGAAAGCCTTAACCATTCATAAGGGTCATATGGGAAAAAAATACCCAATTTCTAAAGAATTTGCTTCAATATGGATCTTTTTTCAAGATTTTTTTTTTTTTTTTGGGGGGGGGGGGGTTCAGGCACAAGCCCCGGAAGATCTTGGCCTTTCAGATTTTTTGAGGAAGTTTTGAGGAGGGAAAATGACAACTCTTGCACCAAAGGGCCATATTAGCTAACAAAACATTGGTATGAGCTGCAGGTCAAAGCAAATGTCAAGGTCATATCTATGAATTGTATTTGGTTTTCCACTCTTTAGTCCCCTTGTGGATATTATATAAAATATGTCAAGCTCTTGTTCACTCTTATACACATTGACTGATTAACTTCATACTTTGTGAAAAGACCCCCCATAATGGCCCTCAAGATTCACAGTTGTGGTACACAGGTTGATACTAAAAGACCCTTTTGACCTTTGAACTAATGTGGTTAAAACTATTAAATGTCAGTTCTGGTGTCAAATGCAACTTCCTTGGTAATGATACATGTACAATGGATTCAAGTGCTTGAATATTGACATAGTGTACATAGTGTGATAATAGAAAGGCACTAGCAGTATGCTATTACTATTTTAAAATACACGACT
The DNA here is from genome assembly GCA_023653785.1 of Ophioderma brevispina. Lineage (NCBI taxonomy): Eukaryota > Metazoa > Echinodermata > Ophiuroidea > Amphilepidida > Ophiodermatidae > Ophioderma > Ophioderma brevispina. Next base: position 26,422 of record JAMKCH010080289.1, read on the forward strand.
ATTTGTGTTGCCAGAAATATAGCTTTTTTTTTAGGAAGGCACATGACAATTTCCACGGTAAAGTGTGAGGTTCCACTGTATCTCAAAATGAATAATTTCCCAAATGAATAATTTCAAGGCAATGTTACAAATTTTCCATGTAAAGTGTGAGGTTTTCCACTGTTATCTCAAATGAATATTTCCAGTTTCAGAAAACTTTATTGCCAATTTTTTCCCAAAAACAACCACCTCTCTGAACTATGGTGATGGGGTCCAACATCAAAATAAGGTCCAAAACTTCATGACATGATTATAGAGTCATCTTGAAATGATTCAACGCTGCAGAAACACAGGATTCCTCAAACCAATTCAAATGGGCTAGGTGCACAGTCAGAAGCTTTCCCCCAGTTTAGTTAATACCTACGACATGGATATATATCCTGTATATAGTCAAAAAGCCAGAGATATGGCGCATTGTTGGCACCTATCTTTCTAGATGATAAAATTGCTGCTGTATACAACTGAAAGGTCCGCACATTCCAAAGGTTAAAATACAAATCCAAATTCCTATATTTTCCCTCCCTGATTTTTCTTGTTTATCCCAATATATTATCCCTATATGCGTGTTTTTTTTTTGGCCTATATTTATCCCTATTATTTAGTAAGGTTGCACTTTGTAGCCCTGGTATAGTTTACCATCTATGACCATGGTTTTTGGAGTTATAGGGTAAAAATGGCTAAAAGGTAAAAAAAAGGTCAATTTCTTTTGTACCGTGTCAAAATCAGAAGTTTTTCCCAATTTTTTGTTTGAAAATGATAGAAGGTTGTTCATCTCGCTTATGCGTCAAAATAAGGAATAGTTTGTACCATCTGCAGTGAATAGTTATCATGTTATGACACGGACAAAATAGGTATAGGGGCAACATAATCCAATTGGTAGTATTGACCTTCTTTGACCCTTATCTCTGTACGTAAACATTTAACATAATCAAAACTATACTTTTTGGGAGTCCTCTTACCTCATACAATACTTTAAAGTAATTTAAAATATAAAATCAGATTAACTTTTTTATGTTGACCCCTGTACAAATTGAGAAATTGACATTTTTTAATAACCATTTTAGCAATTTTTCATTACCTTATAACTCCAAACCAATTGGTCGTAGGTGGTACAAAAACTATACATTTTTGAACCCTTATGACTAGATGTACAATTATGGCATATATTTCATCATGATTGGGGCATTTTACAAAAAGTTTGACCCTTTGTAAACTTAAATTGGCCCCTATTAAAAAGTGTCATCACACAATTTGGAAGAGTACTACCTACCTAGCATTATGTAGAGGGTCCATACTAACTACACAAAGCGAACACCTTCACGACCCATAGGTCAAACTTTTCTGTCATTTGGAGGTAAACCAATTCCTTAAGTATGCCCTTCGATATGCAGCCCCTCTCTAAATCATTGCTCCTTGTGCTTTTGGTTAATTTAAATCACACATTAAACGCATAAGTGCCCGGTTCAATGCTGTGATCATTTCAAACCTATTCTGTGTCATCCCTGTTATTGGCATTGGATTAACCTTTGTTTGTTGTTTTCTTCAAATATATCTGTAAAAATATATAATTAATTTGGTCTCAGGTCACAAGTGGGGTGAACAGCTCTTTTTGGTTTTGTAAAGAAATTGAGCATCATGAGCTTTCTCTCATTCTACTAATCCGGGATGCATAAATGTGCATAGCAATAATGGGACATGGCCACAGAATGTAATAAACGGATCACCCAGAAAATGGACGTCCGAGCTGAAGGGAATTTATTGGGCAATTTTGATTTTTTTGTTTATATTTCATATATAATTGTTTTGATCAAATCATTCGTTCTTGTTTGTCTTCTTAGATATAATGAATTGTGGTGTGCTATTACGTATTCACCTCCCCCTATCATGAGGAAAATGTAGGTCCAGAGATTTAGATTACTTTAATTGGCATGACACTTTACACTTTTACCCTTATTGTTTCAGTAATTTGCGATTATTAATCAAAGATGTGTCAATTTTAATCACACAGGGCAAGTCTCCAGAAGGGAGGGGTGTGTTGGCCATTGCGTGTGATTATAGAATTATGGCAGAATGGCAATTACCATATGGGCGTCTGCACCATAATGGTAAGTGTCTGGAAAGTAGGAAAAGTAGCATAATTTAACCTCCATTTTCAAATTATCTTAAAGGCACTATCAAGTGATTTGCAAATCATAAAATCGAGAAACATCATCAAAAATCAGATTTTTGCATACAGTGTCTGTAACAAAGTACAGGTTACCCAAAACATATTCATAAATGATAGGGCCAGAAAGCAAAACCTAATAAGGACAACATCGGATATATGAGTCATGAGTCATGTCCATTCGGACACTACTACAACATGTAATGAATGGAAAGTCATGATCTTTGAACACTGCTGTTTGCTTCATTTTTCGGTCAATTCTTCAGTTGAAGAAAGTAGAAAAGTACTAATGCCGAGCATCGACCTATACCTTCACCTTTAAAACAATCTCTGACACACATTTGTCAACATATTTTGGACTCTTTCGGAGGTGACCCGATGATAGTATCTTTAATCTGTGGGAAACTTCATTGTTCTTATGGAGTCGCTGGTAGAGTGTTGGCCTAAGAAAACTCGTGTTTCTAATCATGAGTTGCATATTGGAGTTTTTTTTTAATTATACATAGAAAGAAAGTTCTAATTTTTGTGTACTTTTACATCCCCTCAAAAACTTGCAGCACAGCGGTCTGCTTGGAGCACTGCTTAACAATATTTAAAAAAGCAAGTTGGACAAGGTCATGAGGAGGTTTGTGATTAAGACTTAAATTGATTTGCTGAACAGAACATACTTTTGGTGTTGTTCTGTTGTAATTTTAAATAAATAAAGAAGATCTAACTACAAAACGCAGAATCAGCTCTGGAGAGCTATGGGCGGCCATGCAAGCACATGCTGCCTTTGTTGGGTGGGAGTTAGTTTGCCAAAGGCTAGGACCAACACCGAAACTGGTGATTACGTCAATGAAATCCTCTCACAGCATAATGTTGAGTGAGGTGTATCCGGCCATCCCCGTTAGCTGGGACAACGCCGATTACATGTAAAACTTGGTAACTAACTAAGGTGTAAAAAGTGACCAACTTTAAAGTTTGGATGTTTCTACGATGGAAACGCTCTGAGAAATGAACAAATGCGTATTTGGGCGTTGCCAAAGTAATGCAATACCAAATAACCCTAGCATCACGCTGTTCAGCATGTCGTAAGGCCTAAGTATGCAGGCAACGGGAGGGGTTTAATGATAAAGATAAATCTTTCGTATTTCAAACATTTGATTGTATCTTTCGGTTATTTCCTGAAATTCATCAGCAATTTTACGGTGAAATCAGAAAATGGAGGAGTATGTTCGTGTGTGTATGTTTAATTATCTTAGGGCCATGGTAACAGCCAGTCAGAAGCCAGGCAGCTCCCATAATCCTTTGCGTGCGAACCATATTATCGGAGGGTGAAGGGTGTTTGGTGACTTTTCATTTCTTTCTGTCGTCGGGAAGGGAACATCGGCGTCAAGTGTTCAAACACAGCCATGATCAGCTATACGCTAGGTACCCGGTCACGAATCGGTTACAGTCAAAACTCAATGTTGAGGCCATTCAGCCCCACTATGAATTTGAAATTGCAAGTCAAAAGAAAATTAAACATGCAAGTGGTATGCAAGTGTAGTCGATTTGCCACTTCGTCAGCCCCCATGTTCCTACGCCCAGACCAAAAATCACTAACAATCCCTGCCTAGGAGTCCATACACCAGTCTCACTTCACAAATTCCTAGCTCATGTTTACCGTCCCCGGTTGCCTGCACAAGTTACCGCCTATCTTGGTAAATCTACATAATAAACCCAACAACCAGTATAACAAATAGTAAAAACTGGCTGGATTAGATGCCATCTCGAAACTGGTTTGCACACATACTAGAAATTATATCTTTAGAAGTAGGGGAATCATGCGGTGATTGATGTAAAGTATTACGAAAGTTACGAGGCGTAATTTGTAAACACAGAGATGATACCCTGTGTGACTGACGTAAATCACGTAATTGATGTAAATAGTCTCATATACGCGTCGTTGTTTTAAGCATGCCGCTGGCGGACGTAAGGGGGCCTCACTCTCATTCTGTTCGCTCAAATCGTACGCTCTAAAATGCTCTACAGTTGATACCAGCTTTCTGGCTGATTTCAAAAAGAAGATTCTGAAAGGGATGATGCAGAAATATGGAAAATACTGTTTACACAAAGAAGGCGGGCATAGCAATTGAGAATTATTTCTGATCGTTTCATTCACATTACTATACGTTAGAAATTGAAAACGCTAGACTTAAGCGCAGCTTTCGATAATGTACAAGGGGCGTTTATTGTGCGGAACTATGATTACGTGTTATTGCTGAGAGGCTCCCGGTGGCACGGAAAAAAGAAATTTGTAGGTGAAAAGGTACTTGGGAAGGTCTTCTGAGCCGCTGTGGGCCCTTGTGATACCCTGCTGGATCCAAGATGGATTGAAGAAGATATGGTCATAGACCTGCAGAAGAGTCAATCAGGAAAGGTATACTTCTGCATATTTCATGGGTGCCTTGAACAATATTTTTTAAAATGCTATATATTTCAGTTCTTTACTGAACTTTTATCTGCGGTGTAAACAAAAGGTAAGCTGCTGAAACTTTATTTCCATCTTGTTAGCTTGTCTACATCAAGAGATTCATTTGAATTTTAAAGGACCAACTTTGGATATTGCAGAGTTAACATCTATGCAATTTTTTTGAACATTTTTTTTGGCATGCTCACTGGCCTTTATTATAACTAACATTAGGATTTATGAATTGTGATATGCACGATATCCTACTATGTACCTTTACTGTTACACGCGTGTGTAAATGTTTTACTAAAGTCAAAATAAAAATCTATATCAAAATTATACGGAATTGAACAGTTTGGGTGACTCTCTTTAAAGGGGGCATTTAGTGATCAAACCTCGGCCCCCCGGACTTACCTAAAAAAAAGTGAGATTATTTTATCATCTGACGAACCGTTGCCCTTAGTAATCCATGTGTGCCTAATCTTAATATTGCAAATTTGATCTACTATAAATCGTAATTTTGTATTTTCTGTCTGTAACGGACAGAAAATGACAGCACGGTGGCCGATGGGACCGTGGGAAACAAGTATTTGACCTATAACACAAAAACCGCAAGATCAGGATCAACTCAAATTTGTGAATGACAGAAAGCACAAATAATGGGACCAGAAAACCTACCACAAGGGGGGAAAATAATTTTAGTAATGTGTTCATGTTAAATAGTTTAACAGTGTCCATAGGCAACCCTACTTTCAATGTAAGGTGAAAAAATATAACCTTTTCCGTTTAATTATTTCCGATACGATATTCGTTTGAGGAAGACCATTGAGTATAGGAAGGATGTTGACATTTTTTAAAAATTAGAAACAAGTTAGTTGCAGTTGGTTATACTATGGCTTGTAATAACTACAAATAGCAGCATAAAGTTTTACCATGGTAAAATCATAATGTAATATTTACCAATTATGTTAAAACACAAAATAACCACTACTGCTAATGTGCATGTCAAGGACGGATACATGCGAAAAATGAATGGTAACATTAGCACTCCTCGCCCTTGGTAATTTTAACCAAAGTATCTATAGTAGCCCGTGTGTAAAACTGCCTATTTTGGTTTCTGCTATAAATGACAAATATCATAACATTAGCACCATTGCTTCATCAAGTAAGAATAATACTTGTCGCAGGGTTCCTCCATCCAAAATTCTGTCCGATTTTTTTTAAACAACTTCCGTCAAATTATTAGTAAGTTGCGTAATACGCACAGATCGACGAGATTGGATAGCACCATGCAAGCGCTCGCGCTAGGGTTTTTATATTGTGTAGCATTTTTGCACCGCTCTTGCTTTGATCATATTAATAGTGCAAACGTCCCCCTATGGGGAAAAATTGTTACCACAATACTCCAAAATGCTAGCAATGGCAGTGAATAAATGGTGTACCGCCAAATACTGCTATGGTATAAAAAAAGCCTATCGCGAGCCCCTGGCACCATGCATATACCCACTGCGACAACATTGTGCATCGTTGTACTACTTAGCAGTATTGGTGATCCATGCATGAGATCATCTATCGTTTATACAAAACAAGAACATATGTACAATGAGATTTGTAGACCACACACGCTCTGGTTTCGTGGCCCATAGAATGCAACAATCCTGTGCTATTGTTACATGTAATATTATTGACTAATGATTTACGTACCAGATTATAAAAAAAGTAAACTATCTTATTCAATGTCACACTGCCGTTACTAAAAAAAAAAAGACTGAACCACCAGTCCATGATGGAATTGATAGATGTGATCGATCTCAGTACTGGCTGTTTGTTACCGCGAATTTGAAAAAGCTCTGTTTTGGAAAATATTGACGGAGGTAACATCGCAAAAAAAAATTATGTTATTCATACCAAAACGATGATTTTTCATATTTTTTGTTTTAAAGTTATCCAAATTGATTGTCCCATTACAGAAAACAAAACAGGCAACTGCTAAACTATTGAAGTTATGCCAATGCTAATTAATTATTGCTATTGTTACATGGCGTACATGATGGATGACAGTAACAATGCACTGCCTGTTTGTCGCCCTCCAGAAAACCAATGGTATGACTTTTTGCCCCCCAAAATTATGTAAATCATGGACAATGAGGAAAACAATATATGGTAATCCACAATAATGGAATTCCTTTAAAAATATGCTTGAGAACATTTTTTAAACGTCATTTTTGATAGTAGATTTTTTTCCGTCAAAATATGCGGAAATATTAAAGTACTGTTTATGAAAAATTGTCAAGTGTTGAGAACCCATTCAAATTACCTTCAATAATGTATACAGGTATATAAACATATTAACAGAGTAAATTAGGGAATTCAGTCATTTAGTAAAAATATCGACATTAAGAAAAATTGCTAATGGTATGTGTCCCATTATTGTGCTTTCTGTCATAAGGTTTTTCTCAGGATATCTATTGAACCATGAATAAAACAGGAAGGTGCTGGAATCACAAAATGCACCTTTAAATTTAGTTGTTATTTCCAAATAGGCTAAATTTACTTTTCATACTAAAGGTCCCAGGAAATGAGGTGATAAACCTACTCCCAAAGTCTTTATGGGACAATCCATTCCAATAAACATGCCAGAAAAAAGCATACACTACCAGTGACATCATTAGTGAAACATTGATTTTCAGTCAGTGTACTGAAAATTCACACCAGTCACCTGGATTTTCTATTCTCTCTGAAAAATCATAGTTTTCACTAATGATGTCATCACCAACTCAAATATTGAATGCTTACATCCCTCTTTGTAACTTGACACAAACCACTCAATTCTCTTTTGAGCCCCACACCATACTGATGAGTGTCTGTAGGCTGGTATATGATCCGCTCACTCATATACACTCATCAGTATCTCATTCCTCTAGTTTCCAACCCCGCCACTGTAAAGGCATCGCTTATACAGTCAGGCTCTTCGCCTTCGGCGCATATGTTCTAATGATTCTAGATTTTTATACCATGCCAGGATTTTGAGAACAGCCTAGTGGACAGAGGACACAGCTCCAGCAGAGTTCAACAAGCCATCCAAGAGCCTACTCACTACACGCCCAGGACTACATCGTCTTGCAGAGAAACCCAGAAATCAGGATACTACGCCCAAACTCCCCTGTGGTAACATTTCATCCCAGTCTTCCTCCCTGCGTCGTATTGCTAACACTACCCATCATATTCCTTCACACTTCAGATCGCCTTCGCCGTGCTGTTCCTGACACTCCCATCTTGGCCTACAGACGTCCCCCGCAATCTATGACCTGATTTGAGGGCTTCAGTCCCCCACTAACTGAACTTCTTCTCCTACACAGCACGGTACTTTCAAGTGCCAACAGTTCGAGATGTATCGTAAGGACCATATACAGGAGGCAGACTCGTTCACCAGTCACGCCACTGTACCAACTACAAGACCAGAGGCAACATCACTTGTAGTATTCTAATTCATTTATCTTATTTCTTGCAGAGTGTGGAGTCCAGCATGTTGGGGAAACTAAGACTCCTCTTAAGAGACGCTTCTATGGCCATAGGTCCACGTCAAACCAGCAAGGTGGAAACACGTGTCAGCACTCAACGTACCTAACCATACTATTTCTTATATGATCTTACAGGGTATTGAATCTCTTGGCAACCGCCCGACACTGTCCGTCTCAGCAGAGAAAAGATGCGGATGAACTCTCCTCACCATCCAGCCCCCATGGGCCTCCACATCCAGGAAGGGAATGAAACTAGGTCCCTTTTTTGACTCATAGGTAACTAAAACCCCCTTTTTTCAGCTTCTCTTTTCAGGTGTCTCTTTGGCCACTTTTTTACCATCCTTATGTTGATTATTAGGCTTTTGATTTCTTTTCTTCTTATATTTTATTAATTTCAATTATCATTATGCTTTGTTTTGTTATATTATGCTTGGTTTTTGTTATATGTTATATTAAGCTTGTTTTGTTATAGTTTTTTATGCTTGTATGTTTTAATGTAATTATGCCTTGTTTTGTTATTTGAAATTCCCATCATTTTTCACTTAAACCCCCCCCCTTTATTTTAAGGTTTCTTATTCCTGGTCTTTCTTTGCCCCCACCTTTGATCCTCATGTCTTCCCTCCTCAGCTACTCTAATCCATTGTTCTCTTTCAGCTTTTACCCTGTCCATGCCCTACTGATTCCTGGGCATTATCACCCATCCCCTGTTCATAACTCTTAATTGTTCTTTTTCAGCAGGCTCTTCTAGTCCCTTTGCCCATCCTCCTTTTTCCTCCACTTCCCATGCCCCACTGATTGCTTGGTTATCGTCACTTATCTTTGTTCTTAATTTCCATTGTTCTCTTTTTTTTCAGCTTTCTCTCCCCCTTTACCCCTCCCTGTGCATGGTTTCCTGTCTTTTGTTCCCTTGTTTGTATATATGGTTTTGTCTTATCTGTTGTTTTGTCAGTTTGCCTTTTGATGAAGATCCTGCTAGGATCGAGACGTCCAGGCCCACACTCTAGTATAAAGTTTCTTTCTGTATTTTTAAATTTTCTTTTGAGAGTGTCTTTTTGGCTAAGAATATATACAACAACAAGTTTCAGGAAAAAAAATAAAAAATTGATATTTTTGTCATTTTCTTGGGATTAGGAAACTTCTTTAGAGTCTGAACTTTTCCTGAAATTTTTAACGGAGTATGCTTGAAACATAAAATTAGTGTCAAAATGTTGTATTTTTTACTTCGCTATCCTATTCTACTATACGCAATTCAACGCAACATGTATTATGCCCTTTTGAATCGAACTCAATCTAGGTACCTCATTTTTAATTGGTAACAAAATAGCTATATCTTGAGATCTTTGGGGTTACCTTTAATTGCCTTGTAAGATTCCCACAAGACTAATGATATGTTTTTAATTATGGAAAGCTTGGGGAAATTCTTCATGTTAAAAAAGGCCAAAAATTAATGAGCTCACTGAGGTCCTTGTTTTAATCAAAGACCCCGGTCAAAGACCCTAGACTTAAGAATACTTAAAGAGACATGAGGAGATTTCCAAAAGAAGCGCCCCAATTTTTTTCGAACCCGGGTTTTTTGCAGTATTTGGAATGCTTTCCAATGTATTAGATCAACCTGAAGTGACTAAGCCGAATACGCCGTCTTTATGTAATAATGATGATTGAAGTACTTTCTGTCGTGCATACAGAAAGTCAAAGACGGTTTTCTATGGGGGCAATTACGATATCAGGTAAGTTTCAAACAAGGTTTCTGTTTTTCTTTGTGCTTGTTTTGTCCAATAAACATTCGGAAAGTGCTTGGTAGGTGGTCTACCAATCGATCCTTTTCCATTTGAGAGAAATTCGTATCCTAAAAAATCTCCTCCTGTCACTTTAAGTAAAATGACGCTAAGTTGAGATTTTGGGGGTTGGATCTATTATACCACACTTATATTTCCTTGTACAGGTGTTTTATACAATGTAAATGAAGCACTTAAGATAGGACTGGTAGACAAAGTAGTCTCATCAATGGAACTAGAAGGAACTGCAATGGAAGAGATGTCACACTGGCTGAAAATTCCAGGTTTGTGAAACAACAATAACAATAATAACAAAATATTATTAATAATATTAATAACTCTAAAAATCATGTTATGGGAGAAAATTGGATTATTCATTAGGTTATAATGAGTTGTACTATGGGCTGTCTCTAGGAAAATCCTCTTAGACACATGCAAAAACTCATACAAAATCTCAAATTGCTTAAATTAATATAGACCAGTTAACAGCAATGTTTGTAAACATGTTTGGGCCTGGTATCTGGAAATAGGTCGGCCTGATTGTGACTCACTGGGCAATTGTATCTGTTAGAGTTTTAATAATATGGGCCATAACGATTCGCAGGAATGGATTCGCAGGCATCAAAAAGTGACATAGGATGTTAACTGGTCTATTCATATCCTTAATCCAAAATGAATAAAGCCACAATACAAAGTAAGGCATTGGGGGAAATGAGATTTTGCCCTAACGCCCTTGTGAGTGAATAAAAAGTCAATATCCCCCAACCACCTACATACGGTTGTAGAAAATAACATTAACAGCAGTAATAACAATAATAATACTTTCCAAAGACCAATCTTCTGCTTTAGTATAAATTGCAATATAAACATGATCGTTTTCTTTGTAAACCTGGTAAACCTAAGTTGCTCAGTATCCAGAAATGGAATTTCCATGTGGGTGATCTGATTATGGTCCAATTTTTCAAATGATACATCTCCTTCACACAAAAACATATCACCAAACACATCTGATATAAAATTGGATGGTAATGATGAGTTAAATGGGTTCATCTGTTTGGATAGTAGAAGCAAAAATGTGTGCGAAATTGGCCCATGTGGGGCAGTGTATGTTAATTAATGTGGTCGACTACATTCAGAGATGTTTTTGTTTATAACATCGAATGGAAACATGATTTCCTGGGCATAATGAAAAATTATAAACTTTCATCTGATACCAAAATCTCAATTGTGATGAGTAAAGGGACGAGGTTGTCGATTGGGTCACCCATCCTTGAAACCGCAGCTAAGCTGTTATATGATGCATCCCCCAGTTTTTATTGTTGTTGAAATTTTGGCACAGCTGGCTTTTTTGTGGGCCACCAGCATAGCTGGCAGGACCACTTAGCAATCCGTTGTGAGTTTTTTATGTGTGTGTGTGTCACTAAATTGTTATTTTTTTTTTTTTGGAAGTCCCCTTAGTTGAAAAGTTAAATTGGAACCAAGCTCGTGTCATAGGTGCCAACACGGGATCCCTCATATGAGGTCAAAGATCAAATACCAAGGTCAAATGCCTCATACCAAGGTCAAAGGTCACATACCAAGGTCAAAGGTCGCATACCAAGGTCAAAGGTCGCATACCAAGGTCAAAGGTCACATACCAAGGTCCAAAGGTCACATACCAGGTCATATAGCGAGCGAGCAAGCCCCAGCAAGCCTAGAACCGCGAAATTCTAGTTTGTAAATGCTTTTATAATTGAAATGGGCCAGGGGAATCCTAGTCTTAATTAACATGGTTGTATGGGTAAAGTCCACTGTTGATCAAGACCTTTTTGAATCTTGAAATAAGTTCATCAGGACTGGTAGTGTAATATAATTTTGAAAATTATGCTTTTTCAAGTCCAGAAATTTACTCCCATTTTAGATGTTTTGTTCTCCGGTCGGTGAACTTCTTCAGTAATGCGCCGATCCTGCCGATTTATTTACTCCCGCAAGATGCGTATCTTTTCTCATCCGCAGCTGGTCGTTCGCGAGACTAAGAGAATATATTCCTTTTTCGTAATTCATGATATTGGTTCCCCCGACTTACCTAAAAAATTTTGAGATTTTTATATCGTCTGAACTGTAAGACTTAGTAATTCACCTGTGCCCAATCTTACGTGTAAATTCGGTCGCATCTGTAAGAAATTCGCAATTTTGTATTTTCTGTCCGTAAACGGACAGAAATTACAGCACATGGGACCGTGGGAAACGGCAATTGCTCAGTAACACAAAACCGCAAGATTGGGATCAGCTCAAATTTTGAGAATAAGCTTTTCTCGAGGATATCTAGTGATCAATGAATAAAACATAAGGTGCTGAAATCACGAAACATATTGGGAAAAAGTGTTGTGAAAAAAAACCAGCATGTTTTGACAGCTTCCTGACACACATAATCTAAATGACCTCCAAGGTGATTCCTGTTCAGGACTATACTGAGTGAAAGGGACATGGTGTGTTTGTTATGTTTTTTGTTTTTTATTTTTATTGTTTTTTGTAAAACAGATTTCCGAAATTTACGGAAAAAATCTGTTTTCTTAATTTACGGAAATTTTTTTTTTTTAATTTATAGATTTAAATTAGGATGCTTATTGTATTCATTTATAGTATACTGCATATACACTGTATAATTCTCCCATTGTTTAAACACTATAATTCGATAACGTATTGTAGTCATTAATGTTAATCAGGAAGATGATGGTGAATAAAATAATGTTAACTGTTTGTGCTTGAAATTGGATCCTGCTTGGACAGATGACCTTCACCACTTAACCATTACAGTAGTTGTTCTTTCTGACCTTGTAAGTGGGTGATTCTTATTCACTGATGGAAATTTGACAGGTCATTTAATTGACACTAGCAAGTGTCTGTCCCTTGAGAGTCTAGGGGTACTCCACATGCAATAAATCTTGGTTAATGGCCTTAACTGGTCACCTCCCAAATTACTGATTTCAGCGGTATGAGCCGACAGAGTTTCACAAGCCTTTTTCCCGTTATGAGCACCTTTAATTAACAAACTCTTCTGGATCTTTAGTGGCCTATGTTTTTCGTATGCCATTTTTTGAAGGTTGCAAACTTGCCCCCCCCCCCCCCCATTACCTCAAAAGTTTGACCTATGACCTTCAAATTGGGCACAAAACTAGTTTAGGAACTACTATGTCCTGTTATATGGGACCCACCTAAGGTCAGAAAAGAAACCTCCTGTGGTTCATAAAACAATATCACAATGACTATTTGACTTGGACAAGATGTAAAATTCAAAAACAATGATTTAATAAATTAAATGGAGAATGTATCACCACTTAATACACAAAATGTACACAATTTAGCAAGCACAAAATTCAGTTTCTACCTAATAAAATTCAACACACATCCATCTCAGACTTATATAAAGTTCAAAGTATTGTTGGGTGCACACCAGGGTCTTGTAGAATCCACATAAATCTTGGCGACACATTTCTTGCTGGCACAGTAAAGTACATGTAGTTTTATCACAAAAGTACATTTGCTTTAAACCGGCTGATTAAATTGTAGACTTGGAGAAATTCTGAAGTAACTGCAACTCGTATATAATGTCCATACAGGTACTCAGTGCAATAAAGGTGAACGTCAACGGTAGGACGAAAAGTCCTGCTGGAATTTTAATGTTAACCTTGTTTTTCCAAAGGCACCAAATTTTGTGCAGCTCTGACGACTTTCCAGAATTATAATAAAGAACATAAGATTTTTATAAATCAAATGTTATGAAAGTCTCCACCTTCTGTTTGAGAGGTCTACACTCGGTGAAATCTCTTGTCAACTGGCAAGGAGAAATGACTTAGCATATTTCCCATGATGCAACAAAATATGCGAAGACAAGTCAAAATTTCACAATCCTTTTCCGTTCGCTGAAACATGATTCACATCCTGTACCTGATGTGTTTTGACATAGCAATTACACAAAGTCTATTGTTCATCAACAGGTGTGACATCTTGCTTCCTCTAGATAAACAAAGAACCTCTGTACAGTTCTTAGAATGGACAAGATAAGACACTATGCTCCCATTGTCCTCTGACTGCTAACATGTTCTTACTCACAAAGTTCTCAAACTCTAGTCCATTTAGAACTAGGTCAATCAGATCTTATTAATATTTTCCAGTTCTCCTCACTCTTAATTTATATGATTAAATTTAACATGATTTAATTAAAAATTTAATATTCAGGAGTCTGTCACAATCCTGAGAGGATTTTGTATAAAACCCTTTAGTTTTGAGTTACATTGATTTTTGTATTCCACCAGCAGCGAAAATGGCGAGAGAAGTTTGAACGGTTGCCATGGCAACACAGAATATAATTTTGGTAAACGCTCTCATAGGATCACAGATCCTGGTCATAGGAAGGAACAAACTGTTCAAATAACTTTCTATTTTTGAGATAAATGGGAAAAAAAAAAAAAAAAAAAAAAAAAAAAAAAAAAAAAAAAAAAAAAAAAAAAAAACGATATGATCCGAGACAGATATATTTGAAAAAGGCTCATCATACCGAATATGTTGGTGTATCACTTGCTTGTATTCAAAGAACAATGTGCTGTAATTGCAATAATCATAATATTGTATGAAAATGACCCCATGTGTCCCCTTCCCCCGTCTAATCAGGCTATTTTTTGTAATACGATCATGTCTTACCAGCGGGGGATGTTGTTCTAACCCCCTTAAATTTTCCATATAATTTTGTAATGAATAGCAGTTACATGTATGGATCTTCTCTATCTTCTCTAAAACTGGACTTATGCAATCCTTGTCCTAGTTTAATGTATGTGGGTTCGGTCGTTGTTTGTGTTAATGTTGCAATTGGCGCTGTATTAGCTGCTTTGCCTCTAATTTGCACTTGTTTCTGTAAAAGCGCTGTGTTCTTGTAGAGCGCTATATTAAATGCTTAATATTATTATTATCCAGTGATACTAAAATAAGGGCCAACATTCTCAGCGCCTTCTATGATGTCATAATGCACAGCACCCTCACAAAATGTGGGTTGTGAAATCATTTTTTGTGTCATCTGCAAGAATTGCAGAAGGCACATAGGGTCGCGTGTGTGTGTCTGCATGTAGTCAAATGTTAACCTTAAAGGCTGACTCAGAGATGTCCGATGAGGGCCCACTCAATTTTGAACAATCGTGTTTTTTTTGCTTGTACATAATGCTTGTCCTATAATATCACTTGTGAAATCAACTAGCTCAATCGAAGTCCTTCCATATAGAAAACACACTTTGGTTATAAAATTCCGGATCCAGAAATTTGTTATACTTGCATCAACGTTTACTGCTTTAAAACGAAACATCCAATTCATCTCTAACTTTGGAAATTAAGCACATTTTTAGGTTACTATCTTTATTTTTCTAGTTGTGGTATTTTTCTTTCTACCACAAAAAATCACAGCTTCGAAATCTCTGAGTCAGCCTTTACTTAACATGGCCGTTTGAGTTCCGTAAGAGCTATTATGATGTACTGGTGGAGGAGGGGGCGGTGGTGGTGCTGTTGGTGACCTCATGGGACCTTGTGACCTCATTTGCTACCCTTTGGCCCCAGTCACAAAACCACTATGGCAGACGCACTCGCTGACCATGGACAAAGTACAAAGAAAATTTGAGTTTTTAGAGCTAAATATCACACAATTTTGGGCAAAATCCGAAAAACAAAAATATCAATCTTAAATGATAGTTCACCATGCTCATAACATGAAAACTTTAACTGTAGGACAATTTTAATGGTGTACCCTTACAGGCATGCAATAAAGTATATGACGGGGCTTAATTCACAAAACAGTCGCGATCCAGGGAGGGGGCGGAGGGGGCGCGCGCCCCCCTGTAATTCTGCAAAATCTTGCAAAAATCCATCCCATTTTGGAAGCTATTTGGGACAAGTTTCAGCCTTCAGCCCCCCGGTAATTTGATTTGACGTTTTTTCAATCCTGGATCCGCCCCTGCAAAACCCCACAACCTCATCTTTTGGTACCTTGACCTTACCCCCCATGTAAGGTAAAATAGATTACGATGGTTAAATGACCAATTGCCAGTAGCATAACAGCCGGGAGGGTGGGAGCAGGTTGCTAACAACACCCCAGAGAGATTTGACCGGGAAGAAAATCATGGAAACTCTGCTACAATCAGCCCTTTTCCTGCTCACTTCTGTGACATGTTTACCTCACCCAAAAAATCTGCCTCAAAACCACCTCCAAACCACCCAGAATTCTGCCTCAAAATCGTGAATTTTCCCCCTCTGACCAGTGAACCCCTGTTGCACAACCCTGCAATTGACTATCATATGAACTGTCTTTAATATTATCAAAAACTTGGCCGGTATTCACAAACAAACTTAGTCCTGGCTTAACTCTTAGTCCCAGGACTAAGTCCATGCATCTAGAGGGCCAGTAATATTTTAAAAACAAATCTGAGAGAAAACTTTTGAAATATGTAAGTTCTCAGCTTTTAGTGTCTAATCTGTACTTCCTCTTTGTATTTTCAGCAGAAAAAAGCTTAATATATGAGAAAAATGATATTTAGCGGTACATTTCTAGTAGGACTTAACCTTAACAAAGTTAATGCCAGGACTAATTCTTTGTGATACGGCCATTAATTCCTGCCATGACATTGAACTCTCTAATTACAATTGGCTCTTTAAAAGTAGTATTTATATGTATTCAATAAACTGAATAAAAAATTTGTTTCCTGTAATTTTTTTTTTTGGTCTTATTTGGCAGATCATGCCAGAATTTCCATTTCCAACATTGATGCAAAGAAATCTGTCCAGCGTCTCCGTGACAACCAAGAGAACCCGAAATCGAAGACTTTCAGAAAATGATGACACAAAATGCCGAAAACAGGATCAAATTGGAAATCTTAAATGATCTTAAAAATCGTAGGCAGTGATATTTCGCGCATGGACTAGTGTCATTCAAATATGAGAGGCCCCGCCCCCCGGTAATTTTTCAAGAAATTGGTGGCATTGAGGTGCCCTGGCAGATATTAAGAATTCCAAGCTCCACAAGTTCTTAAAGTACATAAAAAAATCGAGCATTAACTTTTGGAACATCATGCGCGTAGCCCCGGAGTGTGGAGGGAGTGTGCATGCCGCACCCTGAGGGGCGCATAGACATTTTCCGAAAGTAATGAATACCAACCCAATCATTCATGATATCTTCGCAAAATTAAAACATCTACCAATCAATTTCTGGACTGGACAATCAATAGTGATTGTCGTGTGATTCAACCATGCTACGCTCTAGCTCCACCGGAGCTACTTCACCAGTAGTGAATGGCCCTTTTGTTGTTTTGTTTTATCCAGGGCTTTATGCAAGTATACTTAGCAACCCTAGGGGGCCTATTACCAAGGACAACTCGAAAAGAATCAGAGCAGTCACTTCAAATCACTGGCAACAGGGACTCCCCGTTCGTTCGTTCGTGCAAGAAAAATCACAGTGGAAGCCGTCTTTAAACCATCTGATAGTTTCATCATCCAGGTTGATCAGGCATGGAATTCATCTTGGGGACCTGTAAACCTCACAGTCATCAACGATTGGGCTAATGGTTTGTGGCTTCCACAATCGCAGTTTGTGATGGTTCTACTCCGATCTTGTGCAGGAAGTTCTTGTTACGACCAACGCCCACTCTGAGTCTGTTGAGGTTTGACCATGCTATCCTATCAAGGTCACAACCTATGGGCTTGCTAGATGGGCTGTCCACAAATGCTTTAGGTTCAAAGTAGTAGAGGATGACCTGCTCAAAACATCTGTCATTGATCCAGAGTGATGGCTAGTGATACTGTGACTGCAGTGTCATGGATTGGTTAGCAAAGTGATTCCGTGGCACTAATCCTCTTCTTAAAGACTATGCAAGTGTGCTTTGTTATGTAGTACGCCGTGATGAACTCCAGAAAAAATGAACCCCAATGGACTGACTGCCACTATATAAAATTCGGGGTTTTTAAATAATTTCTTGCCCACATTATTAAACAATTTTTATCCGATTTACATTCTGAAATTTTTTAACGGTACTTCTATATGTGATATAAGGTTTATTGTTAGATTTTACTGTTTTTTAATATTGTACATTTGCCCTGCCTGTGAGTTCAGGCCACCGAACTTGGTCCGGGTTATGTTCCTATTTGTTATCTGAATAAAGTTTGTTGAATAAAACTGAATTGCCAAAAAATTACGATCATGGCTATAAAAAATTAAAGGTCTATATAATGACGGCAGTGGTCGCAGTTGTCGGTTACAATATCTGGGGTATTTATGAGTAGTTTCGTGAAAACCACAGCCCAATTGAACATAAAAAAAACCCCCATAAAAATTTGATGGAAGCACTCCACCCCCCCCCCCCCTAATGGCACCAGCGAGTTTCAATGTTGTACAGGGCGTCAAAATTTCAAATGCTCGAATCATATTGAACAGCACATGACACTCTTCTAAGATTACAAACATTGTAAAAAGGTATGTTTACACAATCTATGCTTATAGTTTGATTTATGGGGTTAAAATGATGAAAACAAACTCATTGGTGTGTACATGCTTTCAACAGTTACAAGGTGCGTTATTCAGTTTAAACGTGGGCAGTGTTTCCCTTGCTTAAATGATTCAATATGAATAGTTTTGCCTTTATGCTTAGTTTTTCAGTTATCAAACAAACATAGTCAACAGTGTCAATAGAATACAATGCACCAAAGGGACTTATTCACCCTTTGCGTTAAAAAACAAAACATGTAAGATAGTCAAAAACTATCATTATTCATTCTTTGAGCTTGAAACAAACAATTTGAGCTACATTTTACACGAATTGGAGCAACTTTAATTTTGAACCCTGTACAAGCAAAATGGAATTTTCACCATTTTACATATTTTACCCATAATTCCCAAATATAGTCATATGTAGTATATAAACTATACCTTTTGGAATCCTTGTGAGCCACCATACAAAAATCCCTTGGTGAGATTTTCAACACAATCGAACATTAAAAAAATTTCCCCTGGTTTACCTTGAATTCCAAGCTGGGGGCCATGAAAGGGGCTGTGGTAAGTGCTCCATCACGTTGTATTTTACTCTTGTGATCTGTGCACTACAGTCTCCCACCTATCGTTGCCACAATGAGAGCCCCAGTCGGCGTGTTAGAAGTAGCGTTAAGTGTATCGAACGGAGGAAACCTACCCTTCATTGAACCCCGGCGATCTAACTACCAAAAAAAAATGTATGTGAGACACTATAGTAGATTTCTAGTTTTATGTGAGACTCCTTGATATTGACATTGACACGGGGTTCAATCCTCCGGCATGCAGAGCTGAGCCTTTGTGCATACAAACATATTGTGCCCATGCACTGAGCATTTTGTACACGGTGGCATATGGGGCCTGATCGATTTCAAACAAATCACGGTCTGTCAGTTAATGTTGAATGGAATGATACACGCGGATACTACTGGAGTGAAGTGCCGTTTTGATTTGAGTAGTAACGGCATTCTCTGGTATTGTCATGATGTGGATTGAAGATTGAAACAGTGCATATTTCTCTTTCTTGATAAAGCGGTGTGCATTTCTGTAATGTTGTGTTTAAGTGAACCAGTCATTTGTAAACGCGGCTATTGGCATCGGCGTGCTCTATCTTGGATTACAGCATGCACGCTGCACATTTGCAAGCCTAGTTGAACTATTCATCAATCCTCCTTTGCAACGAATTGTTGGCTTACGAAGTAATTCTATATGAGAGTGCTGGGTGACAGATCAATTGCCATCAAACTTATATTCAATGACTACACAGATGAACACACAAAACAGTGAATGTAGGAGTCGAGGAGGGGAAATGGGGAAAAGGTCTATAGGGCCCAAAAACACTCACCCCCCTTGGAAAACATTAACACGCAAGAAGAAAAAGAACAGGGCATAACTATCAAGAAACGACAGCAAGTGTTACACTTGTAACACTTGTAACACATTTCTTGTAAGACTAAAATCAATTATAGTCATCAATACTTCTTGTTTCACTTGTAGTTGTCTGGGACTCTTTGCATGAATTGTTAGTAGGGTCTCTACCACGAACTGGCACCATTTTTTTTTGACATCAAGGTCAGAACTGTCAAGTGTAAGTGAATATACACCACATGTGCTTATATGTTGGCCGGATGTTTTTTTTGGCCATAAGATGCCTTGCAGGCATCCTTATTTTGTCACACATG
The DNA here is from genome assembly GCA_023653785.1 of Ophioderma brevispina. Taxonomy (NCBI): domain Eukaryota; kingdom Metazoa; phylum Echinodermata; class Ophiuroidea; order Amphilepidida; family Ophiodermatidae; genus Ophioderma; species Ophioderma brevispina. The sequence goes on from JAMKCH010080289.1 coordinate 46,570, forward strand.
GATTATGTACCTCTAAATTAGAAGTTTTCCTTGTATGACAACTAAAAAAATGATCTTTTTTCATTTGAATGCCACTTCATATTTTATGAACTGTTGTGTATGTTGCATTTGTGTGTTTTTGAATTGGAAATTAAATGTTAATGGTAAAAAAATGTGGTACATAAAAAAATTAAAATGTTCAAATGTGGGTATGACAGCAAGACCATGTGCAGAGGTTGGGGAGGGGGGTTTCACATTGGAGGAAGTATGTTATGTGCCGCCTATAAGACCCTATTTAGATCTTTTAACCTGGCTTGAAAATCAGAGGGGGATATTGCGAGGGTACGCATGTCCGTATGTGTATGTATGTATGTGTATATTTGTTCCAGTTTGGTTAGGTTGTGTTTTTGAGTCTCCTTGAAACTTTAAGCTCCGATTAAAACCATATTGTTTTCGAAATCTTCATTCCTAATCATTGTACACAGCTTAATGTACAATAAAAACCAGGTGACCTGCGACCTTACTGAGTTTGAGCCATGAATTAGTTTAGGTTTGAAAGACCAGGACATTAGTTTTTTCTGGGAGGCTAATTGGCTGAAGTAGTCTAGGGCTGTTCCATTTCTTTGGGGGTGTCATTTATTTTGGGTTTGCGTCTACTGTTGAAATTTGGTGTGGTTGGTTTTGTTTTTTTGTTACATTTCTTAGGTGGTTCCTGGTGTCTACTGCTTCCATTTCTGGTTTTCTAGTGTCAATGGTTCAATTTATGGCTACTCCTGGTGTGTTGTCACTTTTAAAATATTGATATGTTACATGTGGTGTTGTATTTATTACTTTTCACTAATTTCTAGGATCTAGTTATTCTAACCTTGAAGCCAGGTTCAAGTCAGCTTCTGAAAACATAATACTGATATATTGGATGATTTTTATCACAGGAACAAGAATTATCGGTCTCGTATGAGTTTTGAAAATATTGCGCTGTCACTTCCGACGACTCGCACATATTTTCAAAACTCATGCTTGGCCGATAAATTCTTGTATCCTACTCAAATCATTCCATATCATATAAGACTTGGGGTGAAGGTGGAATGGGTCTTAATATGTGTGATGGATTTGTTCAAAGGTCATGGACAAAGGTCAAAGGTCATCTGAGGTCATGTACCAGTTCCCCTTTGGTTAGGTTTTCTTTTTGCATTTTCTACTTCGAAAAGTTTAAGTCGATTTAAACCAGATTGGGGTTAAGGTGCACATCCTAGGTTCCGTCATATGGTGGGATGATGTCAAAGTAATGGGACAAGGTTCCAAAGGTTCAATGAGGTCATGTTCCAGTTTGGTTAGAGTTTTTGTTTTTCGGTCATCTTTGAAAAGTTGAAGTCCGATTTCAACCTAAACTTGGGTCGAAGGTGCAACACGGGTTCCTTCATATGTTGATAGTGTCAAAAGGTCACATATTCAAGGTCAAAGGTCATTTGCAGTCATTTTCCCTTGGTAGGCTCATTTTCAGAAATTGCTCCATTTCTAGTATTATTCCTCGAGAACAATTAGTGAATTTTGATGCCCTGCAACTGACAGCTGCGCCAACTAACCACCTTGTGTATACTCCCATCTTGCCAGGGGGATCGCGCAAGTTTACTTGCGTATTTTTTTAGTTACAGTGACCCCCTTTTAGGACCATTTCATTCCAGAGACCCTACTTTTCATGCCAAAGCCCATATTCTACCCACTTTTCTTCAAAAAAACTCCTTCAAAAAGTAGGCTGGAAATGATGGGAGTCTGATGCGCAGTTGATTCTGATGAAATGTCCTGAAACCGAGGGGCGGAGACCCACATTGGGTGGGACTGGGAATCCCCCTCTTAGTGGCGGAGACACCCAAATTTTTGTGGGCAGGAATCACCCGACACCCCCAACCCTAAAAACCCAAAAAAAAAAAAAACACGACAAAGATAAAAAAACTAAAAAAAACTATACCCCCCCCCCCCCCCCACCCCCCCCCCCCCCCCCCCCCCCCCCCCCCCCCCCCCCCTCCCCCCCCCCCCCCCCCCCCCCCCCCCCCCCCCCCCCTGTACAGGTATAGAAGCCAGAAACCAAAATTGAAAAAAACAAAGGACCAAAAGTTGCAGGAGATCCTACCGACAAAATTTTTTAAGTATTAGAGGGATGTTGCACTGAGACAGCAGTCGTGGATTTTTTTCGTTTAAGTGTGGTGGTAGACATTGATCAATATGAAAATCTGAAATTTTGAGAATCATATTCAATTTCGTTTTCCCGCTAGAGCAATTGGAAATTGAAAAATCACCATACCTGGGTAATATTTGGTGTTTTGTAGAATTCAAATATCAGGAAGCTACATAGCATGTTTACTTTTTAGAGTAATGAGGCCTAAATATGCGCCTTTGTTCATTTGGGCCAATCTGGGGGGTGGAATAACTCCAAAAGAAACATTTTTTTTATTGTCCATCTTGTTGTCAATCAGAGGTACATAGTTGAACTTTAGACCAATTAGACCAAACAATTATGAACACATTAGAAAAGTACTAAGTGAGGTACAGCCCCTTGAAAATGTAATATATTGTATTTTTTTTTACACATTTGGACATCGAGACACCAAGTCATTCTTTCAAGAATAGTTCTTTGTTGATGTATTGTTCTAAACATATCTGAAGAGAAAAGTAGAGTAGGGGTGTGATGTCATATGTCAACACTGATTTTCAGAGGGCCAATATACGTCAAATTGCAAAATTAGGATTTTTCAATATTGTTAGAGAGTTTGACCACCCCCACCCCCCAAAAAAAAAACTTGTTCCCAACATTGAAAAAATATTGCATTTCTCACCCCAAATAAACATTTATAAAGTAAAGGGCTATTCACTTTTTGATGCCCAGCAGATTTGAATTCTACACCAAAAAAAATTCCCCAGATAGTGATTTTCAGAGTGGGGAAGGGTTCCAATACAAGTTTATGGCCCTCTCAAAATTGTCTTTTGCATCACACAGCATGTTTGATGGTGACCCCCCTAAATTTCTGAATGTCCGGCGGGAGGAGAAAACGAAAGGCGGTACGACGCTCAAAAATTTCAGGATTTTCATTTCTCAGCAATATCTACTCATCAACACAAAAAAAGAAAAAAATCAGGACATTGCTGCGGTTGCAAATTCGAGGGGTGACATGGAATAGCCCAGTTAAAGACACTATCAGTGATTTTGCTTAATCAGAAAATGGAAAAAATCATCAAAAATCAGATTTTGCAGTCTGTAACAAGTAAGGTACTTAACATTACCGGCAAAGGATAAGGGCCAGAAGCACAGCTAATAAGTACAAAATGGATGTTTTAGTCATTAGTGTCCGAACAGGGGACCACTCCTAAACACGTAATTGGAAATGGGAGTCATTATCTTTTGAACACTGCCCATTTTTTTTTCCTTTTCTGTTGATTGTTTAGTTGTAAAAACTTATGAGGATATACAGATATATCCTTCACTTTTAAAGCTATTCTGCAAATTTAAGATATTGTATCATCGGATGTAATCCACTGATAGTGTCTTTAAGGGAGCAGTTAGGTATGGGAAATTATCACTTAGAGCCATTTGTTGCTTGACCTATAAGTGGTTGTTGCTTGTACCTATAAGTGGTTCACTTCATTGCACAAGTCAACACCACCACCTCTGGAGTAAAAGCCAAAGCATCCTTGATGCTCTCGTTCTTTTTGCCAGCTGCATGAACAAGATATTACTGGGTCCAGGTGATGTTTTCATTGATCTATAAAATTTCAAGCGTACAATCCATGCATGTACCGCTTGTTGTATTATGCCGGAAGCTGCTTAGGACCGGGGCACCCGCGATTATTTACATGCAATTACACTAAAACAGGATGTTTTTGTACCAAAATGACATAATACTATTAAATTGGCTGAATAACAGGCAGAAGTGGATAAAATTGCTATCCACCACCCCAAAAAAGTAAAGAAAAGGTACTATGAGTCTTGAACAAAACAAATACAAATTATAATCTATGTATATAATTTAAATTTTGTTGTCTGTACTTTTTTAGGTAGAATACATCCTGACATGCATTGATTTAAACATGCACAAAACTTGGCCCAGTGGTGGGAGAAGTAATTTTTCCATACTCGTGTACTAGTACTTTTTCAGTTTGTACAGTTTGTTTTTTTAATACAAAGGTCTATAATAAATGAAATTGTTCGCTCGTCTTCCAACGACCGGCCGATCCTGCTTTTGAAGATTAAAAGCCATTAGAAAATGACAGTACTTGCCTTCAGGAAATTTGGATATATATAGTACAGCTTTCCATTCAAATTTGCAGTTTGATGTAAATTTAAATACAACTTACAAGCTGTAGATTTAACAGTAATTTGTACAGTATATGCAAAATTTGGATTTTGTGAATTGTGTTCGTTAATTTTACACAACTAATGAAAACAATATTATTTTCACATTTTAAATTCATGATATTGTTGCCACAAAATTACTCGATTTTTTTACCAGAGGCACCAACATAGTATATGTTCATGTGGTCAATATGTCCAATGCTGCAATTTGAAAAGAGACTTGTGGCCACTGCCCGAAAATCAATGGTCATGCTTGCATTGTTTGGGGTTTTGCCAAATTCAAATCACGGGGGCGGGTAGTACATGCAGTGAGATTGTGCTTGGCCTAGAGCTAGTAATACTAGGGGTGGTCAGTCTTGGTAGTGGTAAACATGGTTGTGTGGTTGGTGGTGGTTTGGTTCAAGGTCGCTTGAAAGTGCACTGCTCATAGCCTCTGGTTGCCTCGCTTGCATCTCTACAATATGATGAAATACTTGCTGGGTTCCAGTGGCCACTCAAATGGGAAATAGTCAAATTGTCAAACCCACTGTTTGTTAGCTGTGTAATGCACATGGCCCTGATAGTGATACAGTGGTTGGTATACATACAACTCAAATTTGCCACCTTAGAAAGTTCTTTCATTTTTGAATTTGTGGTTCCCTAAGGGCGCATTCATGTACCATTCATCAGATTCCGTGATACTTCCCGCGCAAGGCCTTTGGTACAGTGCGTCACACTTCTTGTTCAGCTTGCCAATGTACATTCTCAGCGTATTAACAGGGCAGTTTTGTTCACCAGTAGCAAACTTATTCTTATTTGTTTCCTTTGTGTCAGCAACTCCACATGGGTGGTTTTTGGTAGCTTCATTGTATCGAAGTTGAACATACTCCATTCCTTTAGGATCCTTCAGAAATTCAAAGGAATCTTTCTTAAGATCCCTCAGCCCTTCACCACCTCGACGGCAAAAGTAGTACTGAACATTAAACCATTGCAAACCAAGTTTTGAAGACCCTCTGGGGTTGTGGTGTTCAATACTCCTGATTTCATAAGACAACGTAGATCATCTGGGTGAATTGGTGATGCCTGGTTTGGTATAGTCATTGACGTTTTTGTTTCTTCAGGACGCCATATTATTTGCCACCTTGAATTCAGTGCCTCTCATGATGTTGATTGGCCTATGAAATGATGCTGAAGTTAAGTATCTATGTATACATGAACGTAAGCCACACAGAGCATGTTTAGAGTAAGGCTCATCAGTCATCATCTACTCTTCTTGCTTCTGCATAGAACACAGGCAACCGCTCAGCTAGATATTTAGTTGGAAAGTTCTCAAAATCCTCAGGCAGTTGACGAGATTTCAAGCAACTTGTGAAGATTACAAGACCAAAATAAAACAAAAAACTCTGACGATAGTTGGCCTAGCCTAGGCTTAGACTTCAAAATGAAATTGATTTGTTGACAAGAAATTCACTATCGTTTTATAGTCATTGCATAATTGTCAAAAGCCTATCATTCTTAACTTACACGAGCAGTGAGCTGTTAGCTTTGTTACTGAACTAATGGTTTTTAATCAGGGTTGGCTGATTTAAATCAAGCTGATTTTAATCATGATTCAAATGATTTAAATTGAAAAAAAATCAAGATTTACTTGATTTAAATCACTGATTTAAATCAGATTTTTAAAAAAAATTGCCCGTTTTTAATTAACATGTTTTCTCTTACTAGGGATAATTGCCATATTCATGTATTTTTTGTGGACTTTGTGAGTGTAAATAATGTTTAACTGAAGTAATAAAGGGATAGACCTATTGATCGTTATTCTCAATTTTGTAAATCTCACTTTTGAATCTTTTCACATCCCAAAGAGTGGTGTATTTTGTTGTTGTCTCGTCTTTCCCTGCTTCTAGTTCTGCTAGCTCTTCTACAGTCATAGTAGCAAAGCCGGACTTGTTGGCATTTGGTTGGTGCTCCAGCTGCTCCTCATCGCCATGATCGACGGGATCGACGTCAGTCCCGGACGGGTCCCCGGCCGTATTGAAAGTCCTCATCATCAGGAAGAGAATGGCGAGGGCGTCCCCCAAACCAGCGGTCTGCAGCGCTAATTAAATCGGCATCGTTGTAATCTTGCCAAATGGACATGTCATTGCTATCTACAAGATTAAAGTTGACGGAATCCATCTTAACTATTTTGCGATGTTTAGCAGACGATGAGTTTTATTTAGGCCTCAATCATTTTGATGGAAAATTAAAGCACCACCTTTCTTGTAAATAAATGCATTAGCCTGTTTGTTTGTGTGCTATTGCCTTTAGAAAAAAAAAACAAACAATTTAATGCATTCATTTTTATTCAGAATCAACCATTTACTACAGGGTGAGTAAAAAAAAACTTGACCCTGATTGTGTCCGCCATTTTGAATTTTCAAGTAACATATATCTAACATATGTGATATCATCTGAAAGCTTAGTTCATGTTTAATTTGCTGCAAAGATCATTCACATCGGTTAGGTATAGACCGAGTTACAGTCGTTTGAACCAAGTAGTCGGTTTTCTGCACTGTCCACGGAATCACATTTGCTTAGTTGGGCGCGGCGCCGTGCATTCAAATGGGAATCCGTGGAAAGGGTGAAAATTAAAGATAATGAAATAGGCTTTCCGATGATATCACATACGTTATATATATATTATTTAAAAACTCAAAATGGCGGACACAATCCGGGTCAAGTTTTTTTGGACTCACCCTGTATAAAATTTCTACAATTATGAGTTTGCAGTACCGGTATATGCAAAGTTTGTTGACAAGTGATCGAGGTTAAAAGTTCAAATGAAAGTCATTTATCACCGCAGCCTCCATGCAGCTGCAGCTCAGCCCAATGGCTCTCCCGACTTGATCAAAAAGTAGTTCCAGCAATTTGTCTGCCTGGGAATCCGGGCGCGTCGCCACGGTGGGAATTCTGCCCAGCAACCAAGCACGCACATGGGCGCGTTCTCCTTGGGTTCAATTAAGAGAATTGAACCCAGGCAGCAACCAATGAAATTGCGTAGATTCTCACAGCTGTTTAAGAATGGGAAATCACATTAGATCTTGGTTTGCAACACAATTTCAATTGAACAGGCTTGCATCTACAAAAGGAAAAATCGTGAGAATCTCAAAATCCTGAGAATTTTTAACTTTCTCAACAGAATCGATGAGAATTGTACAATTGGAAATCTCCAGTTGATAATAAAATTAAAATTCTTGGCATTATGGCCATTTGTCATCAAAATGTCCAAATTCTCAACATCATATTTTTGCTTGTGAAGTCCCTGAACAAAATATCACTGCCTACGATTTTTAAGATTATCCAAGTATTTTCCAATGTGATCCTTAGTTTCCTTTTGTGTCATAAGTTTCTGAAAGTCTTCAATATCTTTTTCTTGGTTGTCACGGAGACGCTGGACAGATTTTTTTCGCATAAGCTGTTTGGAAAGAATTCTTGCATGATCTGTGAATTAAAAAAAAGTAACTACAATTATCAGGCAATACTATTTTGATTATGTTTATCTCAGCACAAATAAAATAATTGTTACTGCTTTGAATGTAATTAGCAGAGTTCAACTGTAATGCACATGTATGGCATAATACTAAATTTTGACTTGTTCATATGGTAGTCCATTGGCCATTTTAAATGCTACATTTTGATCTAGGGCAATCATCCATCATTTCTTGAGAACTGTGACAAAATAACTTTCCGATTTAAATTAGAGTGTGCACAACCACGTCACCAATTTATTACAAGATACTGAGTTATCCAGTGCTAATAATGTATTTAAAATAAAAACCTCCAAAAATTCAAAAAGGCCTTGTTCAAGTGCAGATTTTTACCCATACAACCAGGCAACATGTGTGTAATTCAAATCAGGATTCCCCTAGACCATTTCAATTATAAAAGCATTTACAAATCAAATAAAACCACGCCAAAATCTCAAGAAGAAAAATTGGAGGCATTTCTCGTAACAGCCAATAGCCGCTCTTTTAAAGATGGGTGACCCAGTCAACACCTCAACCCCCCCCCCCCACTTCATCACAATTGAGATTTTGCTATCAGCTGAAATTTTTCTCATTAGGCCAAGGAAATGTTTCCTTTTGATGTTATGAACAAAAACATGTCCAAATGTAGTCGACCATATTAACATACACTGCCCTATGGGCCAATTTAGTAGACATTTTTGCTTCTTTTACTATCCAAACAGTTGAACCGATTTAACTCATTATTGTTATTATATTTTATATCAAAATTTGCAACCAGATGTTTTGGTGATATGTTTCTATAAGAGGGAGAAAGTATCATTTGAAAATCATACCATGCATAATCGGATCACCCACAAGTAAATTCCATTTCTGATTATTGAGCTATGAGCTATTTGTCAGTCCACCACAAAATTAAGGGACAAGACAGACACAAAAGGGCACTGCACACTTTTTTCTCGGACCAGAAACAAAAAAAAATTGCCATTTCATGTTGAGATAGGTATAATAGAATACAAAAAACACACACACACACCCAGCCCTACTGAAATTAACCCCCTAAAAAGTAATTTTGCACTCTATATCGAGGGTTGACAATCAGAAAGCCTTAACACAAAAATACTGCTTTTGAGAAATGTGATGTTTAATATTTTCTACTAAGCAAATCTATTCATTACTCAAAATGTAAATATCTCATAAAGCTCATATATGGTACTGTAAGCAAACATTATATAAACTTTAGTAAACAAAGAACAATGTTTAATTATGAACAGCAGAATTAAAGAAAATTCTTTAATATTTCTTTGAAGTGCTGAGTTACGTCCTTCTGACGGTAACTGAAAACGGTAATCTGTGAGTTACATCTTCAATCATGCCTATGATTGACACATTATTTCAATCAGATGTTTAAGCATGTCATCCCTTTGGAATGTTTTAAAAGAAATCATCAATATAAGCGGGATAGGGAGCTAAAAAGCTGTTGCAATTCTGGCAATTGTGCAAGCTATGACGCCTCAACTCACTGTTTGCCAAATCGTTACCATCAGAAGGTCGCTATTCAGAGTTAAGGCTTTCTGTTAAGTAAACAAAGGGTCCCATTGAGATGTGTGAAGTGTTATTTTGCTTATAGGCAATAGGAAGTAGACTTGAGTTAAGGCTAATGGTTTCAGAATTGTAGGGTGTTACAGCTTTTTGGTACCAAACCTCAAAATCACAAAAAGTGAAGTTACGCCTTCTGTTTGTCAAACCCTCGATTATCCAAACTCCTATTGTATTGTTGTTTCACAAACCTGGGAATTTTCAGCCAGTGTGACATCTCTTCCATTGCAGTTCCTTCTAGTTCCATTGATGAGACTACTTTGTCTACCAGTTCCTATCTTAAGTGGCTTAACTTACATGTATAAAAACACTGTACAAGGAATTAAATAACCTATTATGGGTGTTAGAATACCAACCCCCAAAATCTTAACCTAGAGTCACTTTACGTACAAAATTCCAGGGTAGGGATCTTTGATTAAACAAGACCCTCAGTAAGCCAAATTTAATGTGCTAGTGTCATTCTGCCTTGAGAGCAAAACCCACTTGCCACAAACACCATCTCTAACATTTTTGGCAGAATATTCCCACATGCATATCTCTGATATGACACGTGCAGTTTCCGGGCAACCAGAATTACTCCCTATACTTTCAGTTGATCGAGTGCCAAAATAATCATAAAAATATCCAAAAATACACCAAGGATCAACCTCAACCCAGGGAACGGACATGCCCACCATGTTTACAACTATTAATTAAAAATGTGAGGAGGAGGGTTTAGAACCTCAAATCACCAATTTACATAGAGGGACAATAGAAAAAAATATATCACAAAGTAATGAGCTAATGTAATTATTTTGTAAAAGAGCTGCAACAAAAGGATTGGACAGAGATAAGGGGTCATAATTACATTTTTGGCCTTTAATAAAGCACTACAGTGATTTGCTCAACCCAGAAAATCGAAAAAATCATCAAAAAATCAGATTTTTTGCAAGTTTGTTCAAGTTTTAGGTTGTAACATACCCTACAAGTATAGAACCAAAAGCAAACCAGATATATTGCAGCATTACTATCTGTATGGACACTTACTTCAAACATGTGTTTATTATTGAATGGAGATTTATATTTCTGGAGACTTCTGTTTTCGTCCGTTTTTATCAATTTTTGGCTTGAAAAATAACTTATAAGAACTTTACACACTTATTCTTTCACTTTTAAGCTATTACTGCAATTTTAAAAATTTTGATCTTTTGGGTGGATCACTGATCGTGTCTTTAAACACAAAATAAATATTTTTGTCCAAGCTTTTCATAATTAAAGAGAAAAGACCTAGATACTTTGCCAAAAATTACCTGTGATAAAACAGTTATGTTCAAACTTATTGGCAAACAAGGAGCAAAAGTGAACCTGTCCCATTTACTTGGCCACTGTTGTGAATTTTATTCAACAACCAATTTTAGCCAAAATTACATAACATAAAACAATTTTTGTTGGCTTACGCTTTATCATGAAAATTATTCCAAAATAAGAAAACAATTTTATAATGTGAAATTTACACCATGTTTTATTTTAAAGGCAAACTCAAAGATTCCAAAATATAGCTATTTGGGTATTTAATTAAAAATGATTACCTAGAGTAATAATAATATATAGAGACTTTTATAAATCACCATTCATCAAGATCATAGCACTGTTTCCCAATTACGCTGCCATCGGAAATGTCACAATATTAAAGATAGTCACCCCAAACTGAGTCAATTCTAAAGTTTGAGATGAGAGTTTTGGTTCATGTAACAAACAATCATGTGTAGCGTATAACAGTAATAAAGGATATTGTGTATATTAAAAATTCTAAATCCAAAATTTTAGTACATTAAGATTGTGATTCTATTTTGAAGGACATCAATTTTTGAGCTTGGCTACTTTACATAGTGATTTGTATGTGGCCATGGAAAAATGGGTTTGTTAGAAAATGCGGTTGTTATCCTCCGGAAATATCTGAGTTGGCCTTAAACTCAAATTAATTTTGATGTAGATTGTAGACAGCTTGATGTCGTTGGGACAGCTAACAAGATGGAACTAGTTTCATGCAAACTAAACCTTTGTTTACAAGCAAAATATTTTTGCTTAAAATGTAGTTTTTTCAAGACATTTAGTAAAAAATATCTGAAAATGTACCTCTCTGAATGGTTCTTATGCAAGTTATGAACAATCATCTTCTTCGTCCATCTTGGATCCAGAAGGGTCATCACAAGGCCCTGTAATTATAAACATATGCAATACGTGCTTACCATTTTCTTATTGACCGTAAAATTGATGTAAATTTCAGGAAAGTAACTAAGATAAAAAACAAATGTTCAAACCCGGAAGATTTATCTTTTAGCATTAAACAACTCTCATTGCTGCATGTACATTACATGCTGAAAGGGACTGCTAGCGGTTTGCATATACAATATTTAGTTGGGAGTTTGCATTTTTGGGATTCAAAAGTCCCAAAACAGAATCATTTGGGGTTCATTTCTCAGAGCTTTTCTACAAATATCCAAACTTAAAAAAATTGGTCAATTTTATCAACTGGATTCATCTTTTAATTAAAAAAAGTATGTTCTGTTACAGCAAATAAAATTTAAGGCTAATAACAGAGCAAGGTCTTACCTGTGAAAGGTCCAATTTCTTTTTTACTAATAATAAATTATGTTACAGAGGGCTCCAAGCAGGCCACCGATGTGCTACAATTTTGTTATCGCGTTTTAAAATACCAAAATTTAAAACGTTATTTCATACATGTACAGAAAAATCTGACAATTCATGATTAGGCGCCTTGTATTCTTTGCAATTAGGCGCTTTACAAATCCAGTTATTATTATTTTAGTATTATTATTCAGTACATTACAGTAGTTTGGCCAAAATTCAGATCATGAGAAAAATGGAAGTCCCTGGAGTAAGAAAAATTTGGAGGTCAAATTCTGCTACTTTCCAGGACACTTAAATAAAATGTCAATTTATATAGTGCCGTTCACAATGTATCAAAGCGCTTTACATTTATTCCGCTGCATAGAATATGTCAGCTGCCTTACAACTTCCCAAGGCAGACTCATCCTTTGGGCAGCGCTCAATGGACTATATTCCTAAAGCTCCCCATTTTGCACTACCAATCGAGGTCCACTAAGTCCAATATGGTAATTGCCTTCTGCCATAATTCTATAATCACATGCAACAGCCAACATACACCCACCTGCTGGCGATTGCCCTGTGTGAGTAAGCCAAAACAATTTGATTAATATTCTTCGAATAAGTCCTGAAACAATCAAAATATTAGAGATATGTAAATATCGTACAGTCCCACCCTTTTTTCAGTTGAAAAACCCTTGAAATTGAAGTGTGATACTGCCCGGAAATCTGGCCCAAAGCCGAAGTCGAAATGTCTTGGCCTACTCGCCACATACACTATACAGCCACTTCTTTACTTTTTTCACAAATTTTTAACACTCAGACTGTTGAAAAATGAAGTTTTACTTAGTTTTATGATAAGTATGGTTTAAACCCTTATTCTGAAGTGGATTTCATCTTTTGTGATGTAACTAACCATGCATTAATGACCATAATGTACATTTAGTGATTTTTTTAGGAAAAAAAAAACAAAACAATAGTCACGAAAACTGAACCAATTTGCCATCTGAAATTGGCGGCAGCCATATTTGATTTGGCGACCTAGGGCTATGACCTACCAACCTAAATATGTTTTATTCAGAGTATTGTGGATATCATGCTATGAAATATTCATGAATTATCTTTGAAATATTGGGAATTTTATCTTTTTAAGCAATTTGGAATACTGTATTTTAGAAATGTCATGATGGAAAACAAAAAAAGGAACAAATTGGAAATTATTCTGTCCTATTAGGCGCCCTCTGACCCTACACATGACCTTGTTAATGGAATATAATATCTTTTGTTTCTGAACAAACAAATCACAAAACTTGTATTAGTTACGAAATTTGGATTAGGCAATTAGTGAAGTACGCCGCGAATAATGACGTCACTGACGGCCAGCTAGCTTCCGGTGAACCAGAAGTTTGCTTGATGACTCATGCTCATGTGGGTGAAGAAGTTTTTTAGGAAGAATCACAAGGTTCAATGTGTAACCCATGCGAGTTCGATCAATAAACAAAAAAAATTTTCCATCATGACAGCTTAATGATCATCTCAAACAGAAACGAAAAACGGCCACTCCGTTGCATTTTTTCGTGAAATGAAAAATTATGCTTTCCCCGTAGAATTTTATGAATTTGGACATCGTAAAACCTGATACGGGGATCTCTGTAATTAAATTGTCAAATTAGGTAGGAAATGACATACTAATAGAAAAATACAGCACATGTACTACGTGAGAGCAGGCATGCAATTAGGTCGTTTTTATGTTTTAGAGGTCGGATGAAATATTCACCTGTGTTTTCCGAGGGAAAAATTTCAGAATTGATTTCCCGTCGTAAACCGCCCACGTTGACCTCATTGCACAGTGCAAGTTTGAATGATGTAAAACATACTGTTTGAAATAATTATAATATTTAATATATTTGGTTTACCGAAATAAAACTGTACTCATAGTTGCCAGAAGGATTGTATGAGTGTTTCTGGTTAGACCTGGTATGGAATTACTTTGAAATGCCTAATATATTGGCAGGTGACATGCCACTAAATAATCCCCATCCGAGTCCTCAAACCTACATCGGAATCGGACAGCATCCCTGGGTGGCCCATGGGATTGTTGCCAGCTTGCGGCGCCACCACTGAAAAACATTTAGAACAAGACCAAGTGGCTGTGAATGACGTGGGGGCAAAAACGCTACAATACGAATATTATCCTAACTTACCTCATCGTTAAGGTTGATTACAGCTCCCTGACCGCAGTGCCACCTCCTTTATGAATGATCCCTTACTGCCAACGAAGAAATCAGCGAATTTTAGTTCGACTCCTTGTCAATTTTCTCCAATGGGTTAAAAAAACCAAAAAATGGAGCCAAACCAGGTGGTCCTTACTGTCACAACTAAAGCACGTGATCCGACATGTGACGTTCAGTGAGAAGGGTTTGATATTCGCATTTCAAACCGGCATAGGACCGTGATTAGGTTGTTAAAATAATGAACTCGACTTCTGGCAGCAGAGGGACTCGTTTTGATCCGTTGAACCTTCTCGCCAACCCCAAAATAACAGCGCGCCCTAGATCAATAACTCTGCAAGGACATATGGTTTCCAGAGAGTTTAATGCCATTTTTCAACATGCAAACTAATGTAAAACGAAAGATAATGGGACAAAAATTGAATAGTTAGAAGTCTACTCTCACCCTTGCATGCAGTTTTTGAAATGTAAATGCTTTTATATAGAATTTTCAGTAGACATATTTGACCTTTTATTGTTACAATATGCTTATCGCCTTCACACAGGTGTGTGCGTATTCGGGGCAACCTCAAGCTCATTACGTAACAATCAGATCTAATTCATTTTTTCTCTAGTATAATTATCGAGCCATGTAAGTCTGTTAACCAGCTAGCTGGCCAGATTGGGTTGGCGAAATAGGATAAGGTTTTGCATAGTATTTACTGTACGCATACTACCAAAATACGTAGGCAAGGGATTTCTAATTTGAGGGCAATAACTTGATTTTTTAAATTACGTATTCTTGGCCTGCACCCCCCTGCATATATTTTAATTTTTTTCAAAGCTTGTAGATTGTAAAGGATGGCGGTGTGAATCGCACTGGCAGCGGCACATTAAGCAATGTTAGGATAAAAAATTCCACCCCTTACCGTTAATTTCGTCACATAGCCCTCAATGGTTTTTGTCCGTTGAACATTGGTTACATTTCTGTAAAGTATATTTCACGTTGAAAAGGTATTTTGTACTTCAGATGTTGTCGGCGCTGTGTGCCGGTGAAGCGCAGACGGCTACCGGGCATCTAAAAATAGAATTCAATCAAGCATCAGTATGCATGCGCAGAAATGAACCAGGGAAACAACGGTTGCGGGTTTGTTTGTGACCAAATCCAACGAAAAACAATTTTTTACTGATTAGGACGTGGGATTTTTTGTATACTTGAAAATATGGAAAAAGAGTGAAAAACATTGTAGAACCAGCCCGGGTTCTCAATAAAATACATAAGAAATATCATAAGAAATTTCCAATTGCAAAGTTACATTTAGGCTCGTAACCTTTGAACAGAAACTCTGAATGTGTCAACAAAAAGCAAGCAATAAGAAGGTATTTTTTCCTCAATTTAATTTGTAGTTTTTATTTTAGCCTTCAGGGTGGGGGTTGGTAATTCTGCCTTAAGAAAGTGGTGTGGCTAGCTAGTGTAGTTAGCTTGTTTCTGGACCAAAGGGTTCTTGCAGTTCTAAATCTCCAGTAGGTCTCTTGATGGATTTTAATTCAATGGGAACCCAATTGGATACTGGTATAAAAGCGATTGATTAAAAACCGAATCCTTATTCTCTCCGTGGCTCATTTGATAGGCAAATAAACCAAGAAACCTTGCATTTGATAATTGCTCTATAGTTGGTGGGATCTAGTTTCTCACCTGTTTGTAATACGGGGTTATCAGTCCCTTGCTCCCGTCTTCTGGAATTTCTCCTTCTACCCAGGCAATGTTGATTATTTTCAACATTAGCTGTCTCATAGCTGGGCCACCGCTTTCAGGGTTTCAGCAGAGATTTTATCCCATCCACATGCTTTGTATTTTTCAGTTTCTTAATGGCCGCTTCTACTTCTACTTCCTCTTATGGAGAAAGGCATGCCTGTTGAGTTAGAATTGCCAGGTTCTGGGATGGAGTGAAGTACTGTCTTCATCTCCGGGGAATTCAGTGTTGAGATGTTTGCATGAAGTGTTCTTCCCAGCACTTCATTACTTTATCTGGAGCAGTTTTGAGGGAGCCATGTTTTGTCTTTGGCAGCTGCTGGCAGTTGAGCTCTTTCACTCGCTAGTCTACGGACACACTTGAAGAGTTCATTGCTGTTGTTCCTAGCATGTGCATCTTCCATCTCTTTAACTTCCTTTTCGAGCAGCTTCATCTTCCAGCTCTTTACTTAATATTTGACCTCCTTGTTCAGTTTGGAGTAGTTGGACTTATTATGTGCAGTTAGGGTTGTTCATGACATTTGGATGCCTTGCTGACCTTCTTTGATGACATGCCCTTTCTTTCTTACTTTCAGGGATCCTTATTTGCCGGGCCCTTTTCACACCCCTCTGTTTCCTCTGATATTTTTATTGTTTTTCCTTGAAGTTGGTCCATAGACCCTTCAACATCGTGTCTTCTATTGGAGGAAGTGGTCCAATAGGCAACCCCCTATTCTTGCCAGAATTCTGGTGCAATTGTGGGGTCGCTGAATCGAACTGACGTCATACTTCTGGGTCCTTTTGATTGTATAACTTTTGGTTTTGGTAGGTATAAATTTCACCTTAGCCAGCCCCAGGTTGTGGTCTGAACCGACATCAGCTGAGCAGTAAGATCTGCAGTTCTGAAGGTTTTCAAGTTGTCCAGTTGGGTAATGATGAAGTCAATCATGCTTCTATAGCGGCCCACATTGAGATGTCCATGTTGCCTTTCTACACTCCTTGTGTTGGAAGATTGCATACAACCAGTTTGGTGGAGTGTACATAATTCCTGAGCTTTTCTTCCTCTTGTCGTTGATTAATCCAGTCCCTATCTACTAACCCAATGTGGGTGTCCATGCCTGGTAATCTGCCCCTAGTTTGGCATTGAAATCCCCATCAGGATGAGGCTTTCTTAGGGATTCTCTGTGGAGCTGCAGGGTGTCATAAAACTTGTCGCTCTCCTTCCTCAACTGTGTTCAGATGTGCGGGGCATAGACCTGGATTAGGTTTACTACTTATGCCTTCTTCAATATAAATTTGGCTGTGATAATTCTTGGTGAGACTGCTTCATAGCTTGACAACATGGGAGAAGGCCTTTTGGGTATATCATGATCCCTACTACCATACTCTGCAGATTGCCGTCACTCTTTCTGCTAGACACAAGGATAGTAAAATTCTCTTTATATTTATGAGGGTCTCTTTTTTTCCCAACAGGTGTTGTTTCATATAGACCCAGGATGTCTATATCATTCCTTCTGGCTTCCTCAGAGAATTCCCAATGAACGTCCTTTTGCAGTGTTCTCACGTTCCATTACCATATTTATGCTTCTGGAGCTCCCTTTTCTTGGTGCTTGCTCTACAGTAGCCTTTCGTCAGATTCGGCTTACTTACATTTGTCGTATGTTGGTGTTTTGTCGACTTTTTGGCTCGGCGGGGGTACGTAACGCTGATTTTTTGTAGTGGTTCCTCCGCTGTCATTCATTCTTCTTAGAAGGTTCCTTCTGGGATGATTCTTTCTTTCGGTACAAAACAAAACAACTGTGGGGGTGTCAACCAATCATCCGGCAACTTTACTGTTCCCTCCGCAGGGAAAGTTATCGGTAGAATGATCCTGAAAACCCGTATCCAGGACACCATCGATGTCCTACACTTGGAGAGGAACAATGTGGTTTTAGAAGCTCAAGAGGTACTACTGATGCTGTATTTATTGTTCGCCAAGTCCTAGAGAAGGCCAAAGAAAGCGCTTTCCCTCTACACTGGACTTTGCTATATTTGTAAGCAGCATTTGATACCATTATGGAGAGAGGACTTCTGGAAATGCTTAAGAACAATTGGAGTAGACAGCAAGCTTGTACACCTAATTGAAAAGATGTGTGAGCAAACCATATTCTCAGTAGTGGTGAATGGACAACTCACTGACTTCGAATCTTAGTTTGTTTAGACCGGGATGCCTTCTATCTCCAAGCCTCTTCAATCTCTTCTTTTAGAATTGTAATGAGAAGAGTTCAAAACCTAGGCTCCGGAATCCAAATGGGAGAGATGACACAACATTCGTATGGGCCGATGACACAACCCTGCTGGAAATGTCTTTGAACTTTGAAAAGTACGCTAATCCACGAGAAACTGGAAAAAGCCTGCGCCAAATAGGGAATGAAGATCAACCCAACTAAATGCAAGATCATGTCCGATGACCCAAGAGACAATCCCCTTTAAAATCCATACACCTATTGACAAAGTAATGATTTTGTCTTCTTGGAAGTAATGTGCCTTCGGTTAAGGAGTACATCAAGTGTTTGGCAGTGAATGGCGTTTTTTTCACAAGTGTTTAAACTACTGCCTCTAAATTGCATTGTATTCCATTATTAAGGATATGGTTATTATTAGTTGTAAAGTGCTTCTGCAATTTTTGCAAATTTTTGTCATGGCCCAAGGATTCAGAAATAAACCTTTATTTAATCTTATTTATAATATTATTTTATTGCTTAATGCTACAATGTATTGATTCACCACATTCAGCTGCAAGACATCAGACGGTGAAGCTATACCCTCAGCCACAAGTTCTGCACAGCAAAAAACGGGCGGAAAACCGTGGTCCTAACTAGCTTTGTAGCGGGGGTACTGATCGGGGTACAATTCTTAAACAAACACAGAGTTGAGTAAACTGGATTTTTCGTCGGTCCCCCGCTGAGTTGTAAAAAAAAGCTGTGAAGAAATCGGACCGGTGTGTTCCTGACATCTTACCCCGTTTCTTTGTAAGCATTATGTTTGAAACTCTAACTGTAAAAAAACGCACATCGTTTGTGTAAACAGTTACACAGCATTAGGTAAAAATGGCCTGCACGGCAAGAATGGCCGTCGACTTATCAATGGCAGATGACAACTGCATGGTGTTGCGGAAATGTTGGCCATTCTGTTATTTCAACGACAACAACTTATAAATCAGAATAATCATAATAATATTGTGGTACTGCAATGGACTTGCATATGGTGAAGTTCGTGAGATTCCGGCCTAACCGGACTATGTCTACGGGACCTCATTATCAAGTTTCTGATTCGCAACCTTTCACCGATATCACTGTCACTGCGAGCGCTGTTGTATCCCAATGCATGGGATTCGCTTATTGCTCAGTAAATTTATGAGTCGTATTTATGCCAGAATTATATTTCCTGTCCAATTATCTTACAAGTTTATGACCTTAGCTTTAAACTGGTGGCACTCACCAATCGTTCACGACGTGCAAGAAATCAAGTCAAAATCTGGAGGACATACTGAACGAGCCATTTACCCTGGTGATCACCTGTATAGGACCCTTGCACAAGCTAATTATGTTGATGTACTTTGTGTTGCCCCCTCCAGGTCAACCAAACATGATAAATACAACTACCTGCACCTGGTTCACACCTAACTTTCAGTTTAATTTCTGCAGGTTATTCTTTTTAGTAATTCCTATCATGCTGTGGGTTTGTTCTGGAGGCAGTCTGGCCAAGCTACTTTTGACCTTCTTGCAATCGCCCTAGCTTTTCAGAAGTGAATAACATATAGTTTTTTATACCTGCATCCAATATTACTCATGTCATTGAAGTAAATTATGTTGCTCCACATTTTGGGCACACAGTCTCTCAACATGCAGTTGTAGTCAAAACAATGTTACCTCCCTCAACGTTGAGGCAGAAATCTACTCAAATACAGTACACAATATTGTGTCCAAGAAGAATCAGCTCATTTAATTTTGACTCGTCAGCTGTGTAAAAAAGGTACTTCATGCTGGTGTGGTAAAGCATCCCCGCTGTGTTAAAAGTTAAACATGTTGAGATACAGACGTACATAATGTTACCCCACCGATTGTAAAAAGGGAACTTGCACGCCGTTGTTGTAAATTTTACACATCCTGGTTGTATAACGTGTAACACATCCGGTCGTGTAAATTTTGACACGCCAATGCTGGTGGAAAAAGGGAACTCGCATGCCGTTGTGTAAACTTTTTACACATCACTGCTGTGTTAAAAAGTACACATAGTTGAGTACAAAATTTACCCCACTGAATTGTAAAAGCCTGTACCCCACCATGGTTGTGTAAAGGTTTACCCCACCGGCAAATGCGAGGTGCCTTTTTACTTTTTATATTTTTTTTACCCCACTTTGTGTAATTATTTTTAAGTGTGTGTAAGAGCCTGCCACATTTTCCCCATGTCTTCAATGGACCTCTAGACATCTCAGTGATGTCAAGACCAGCAGAAAATACCTCTGGTATCGACGGTAATTTAGAAATAAACAGCCAAAGACAAATGGTAATTTATATTAAAAACACTTTATGAACTTGATTTTACAAGGTACATTGGAAATTCAAAATAAAATGTTCCCCATTGAAAACAAAATATTAAAATATTTCGAACCACTTCAGCATATCATTATATACTTTCATTAAAACATATTTTACTTTTAATTACTTACTCAATCACCAGTTAAAAACATCTGAGATTTTGTTTTCAGATTATGGCCTAATTTTTAGATGGCTAAATGCCCAAATGCCGTATTATGGTACAAATTATACAGCAACATATAGGACTCCCGCTTGAATTTGCACTTCATGCAAAAGCACAATCCCCAAATCAACAGAATTTAAATGGATGCAGACAGTGATTGTCTAAACAAATCAAAATATTCAAAATTCCTGTGAAAGCATTTTAAGTGTAATTTTTTAAAAGCTACGTACCCTTTGCCAGGCCTTTAAAAAAAATAAGCTAGCCCCATGTCTTAATACAAGTAATTAAACTATAGATCTAATAGTCTTTTTTGAGATTTTAACTTTGTTTTAGTTGCATTAATGAATTTCAGGTTAAGCTTTTGAAGAAACGGTTGCAACATTGGCAATTGAAAGACATTTTCTTTGTTTCCTTACTGAATTTAAGATGGCAACCTCTCCAGCTTTGTCATCTTCTAGGTGGTGGAAAACTTGTTCTCCGGTTCTACCAGAAGCTTTGTATTCAGAACATTTACTGGCTTCTTATCGAGCCGAATCCAGGCAACTCTGATCAAGAAAAAACACTAATTTTAAATTAAATTTGGCACTGTCATGGCTTTTGCCATTATTGTTATTCTTTTTATGTCGGCTTATCTTGGCATTAACAGCTGAAATCAATGATAATGGGGTTCACAAAGAAAGTTTCCCCCCCTAAAATCAGACATTTCGTTTGCATAACTTCGCGTAACTGGATTATTGGAAACCTTTAAAAAGTGTTGAAGAAGTAAAACATTTGCTCTGCCACAAAAGTTGTTGCTCTTCCAAAAACACATTTGGCAATCAACACCCACTCCCTTTTTCCAAAAATGATGCTTTCAGAAACAGGGCACTTTAAAGATACCGTCTCAAAGGTCTAAAGTAGAAATATTTTAGTTTGAAACAATTTTATTTGAAATATTTTAAAACAATTTACAAACAAACGATTTCATTTCCATAGTCATCCATGAGGTAAATAAGCTTAAGACATTGACAAATAAACAAACACGACAAATATGCAGGACAATAAGAGCAATGTAAGCTTTACATTCATCAGCTTCAAATAGTCATTTTTCTTTGAATATTGCTCTTTTTTGAAATAAAGAGGTAATGTTTGGAATGCCTGTTTTAAATCAAAATAACTTAATTGTTTTTGTCATTCAGGGTGAAACTCACTATCAATGTTTCCGTCCATCTCACTGATGGCATCATTTTAGTGTTATACACATGCTGTTTACCAATTTCTGATGTTCTGTGATGAATGTGGTTCCATTCTTGCTGGAATAATTCCACCACGTTGAGCCATTGTAGCGGTCTGCTTCACATTTCGACTGGTGTTGCTTACGCAAATCTCTTCTCATTGTTTGTTTGTTTGCATATTTGTCTGTCTTGTTCACTGTTTGGCCTATAGGCGTTCATGTTTTAACTTATTTACTTCAGACCAAAATGAATAATAAATAAAGGGAATGACATCGTTGTTGTAATGTTTATAATGTCTTTCACTTAAAGATCTTTGAATACGGTACTTTAAAGTTCCAACTTTTTCTGACAACATCATTTTTGGAAAAAGGGAGTGTGTGTTGATGCCAAAGGTATTTTTGGAAAAGCAACGACTTTGTGGCAGAGCCCCAAATGCTCTCTCTTCAAAACTTTTTGAAATTTTCGAACATCCAGTTCTCAGTGAAGTTATGCAAAGAAATGTCTTCAAATTTTAGGGGGAACTTATTTTTGAGAACCCTTTATTTACGGGCCAGATAATCAGGCATAACCATGGTGCATAGACGTAGCCGCAATGTATTTTTCATGGTTCATATTTAATTGGTGGAACCTGTTAGGAATGCAGAGGTTTAAGATCTTTAGCCCTCTTGTAAGGAGTATAAGTACACACACATCTCCTTATTTTTAAACAATGACTCCAAAGAACCCCATCATGAACTTTGACCCCAAAACAATTGGGGGGCGCCATTTTTGATTTTTTGTCATCTTCCATAAAAGTTGTTGATTGCTAGAAGTTGTATGCATACTCTGTTCACTGTTCTCTTCTCTGTTCCGCACTGTTTCCATTGAGTTGTTAACTCCATATTGCATGGTTACATAGATTTTAAAGACTCAGCTCAAAATCCGGGGGGGGGGGGGGCAATATCTTGTATTCAAGGTGGCATGAAGTTGTTGAAACACGACTTACAAAATGGCAACCCGAACACACCAAATTAAGAAAACACATTATTTTACGTGCGGCGCAGTTTGTCTTTGCAGACATTAAGTCGCATCGACATGTTCAAATTTGAAATATTAGCCTCCCACTCCTAGCACAGGTTTGGCCTACTGTTGTTTCAACTAACTTAAGATGTTTGGTTTTATTAATTATTTCAACATCTAGGCATGGGTCAAAATAATCATAAAAGACAGTTGTTTTTGAATGCATCTCTGAACCTAAGACGTTTTTTTAAATGTATGACAAAGGCATGGGACAATTTAAACACCTCTCCAATCTATTTGAAATCTGGGTATTTCACCCCCGTTTTGAAAATGATTGAATAGTTTGGTAGCATTAGTAATTTCCACCGGATCTCATCTCTGAAGATTCTTCAACGTCAACACCCTTCCACAAACCATGTACCAGGCATGCTAATGATCCCTTCATTACACCTACCAACACTGTTCTTTCCAGTAAACCTCTAAATGCAGCCGCTATCTATGGAATGCATTTCCTCTGAACTTCAAGAATTCCCTCCCCCTCACTCCATCCTTTAAAAAACAAGTTTAAAAATCTCTTGTCAAGCTTCTATTGAGTGACATGCCTTCTTATCTTCGCCTCTTTCACTTCCTCGTTCTCTTTGTATCTATCTTAACTTATTATTTCATTTATCACTACTCTTAAGTCAGACATCATCTTTGTCCTTGATTGTCTTCCTGTATATTTGTCTCGTCCTCTTCCCCCCTCCCCCTCATTTTTTTTGTGTTTTTATTTTTTGTTTTTGTAATTTACGCCTATCTTTTGTAAACTTTTTCACTTTTAAGACCCGTTATGTAGAGGGCACTGCGACCTCACGCCTCGCGTTTAGCAGTGTCCTCTTCCCATCACATGTCTGCTTCCTAAATACCGCTTTTTGTGTTTTCTGTAATATTGTCACCTATCTATTTGTCACTTACTTGTTGAAAGTAATGTTTTCAGTTAACATAGTTTTGGATTTATTTGTATACACAATAGTTTTTCTTTGTACATAATGTTATCTATAGTGATCTAGATTTGAAGGTTTTTACATCTGTATATATCTTTTTGTCTACTGTTTTGTGAATAGACATCTGAAATCTATCTACTTACATTTTTTGCAAGGTTCTATGACTCCATTGTGTAGTAGTAAACAGTTGTTGTAATGAGGAGTGATTCATTGTCAATATGTCTGCCACTAGTATGAAAGGAATAATGCCAACTTTGTTCAACAGGATAAAATCTGAACCGTTGTTCCTTTGCACTGACTTTTTTTGTCAATACAACGGATGCATATTCCCAAGGTTTCACAAGGTGAGCATAAGGATTCTTTTGTTCGTAACCAATTTAAAATAAAACAGACCGGACTTTTTTGTTAAAAGTTATCATTATTAGGTCACCGGTAGCCACCGGGCACATCCCGTAGCGTTTAAAACAGTGGCTCACGCCCTGGCAATACACAATTTTTGCCGCAATAACTTCTTTCCAATGATAAAAATATCAGCTTAACGGTTGTTCTCACCTCTAATTTTGCACATTTTCCTTGAATTTATTTTAAAATGACCCATTTTCCGGCGAATCTATTACATATAAACCTCGGTTTTTAAAGAGTGCTACAGGTCGCTATCACAATATCCGATTTTACGAGTGTACGACGTTGACCGCTAAACACTGCGGTTAAAATGTGCGTACGAGGTCAAACATATTGCTTTGTTTGTAACCTTGTAAACAAATGAGGCGATGTTGGACAGATAAAGTGCATTATGCACCTATAGTCTGATTTTTTATTCCTGTTCAGTACCGCATATGCGCTGTACAAATTAGTGTGGAGGGGATGCTGAGACCAAAAACTACAAAGCCGTATTAAAAGCTGAAATGCAAACTTGTTCAAACAGAGTAAGATGCCTTAACCATGTACATGAACTTTTGTATCGAATTTATAGGATTCTACAAGTATGCAATTGAGAACAGATTTGTGTAAAGTTGAGATCACGCTATCGCTTCCTTTGTTTGGTTGTCAATCAAAGAACACGGACAAAGTGTCATGAACATACAAGGATGGCGGGGTGAAGAGGAGGATTTGGCCACGAAAATATTGTAGGTTGTTATGACTGACCAAAAACTCTAAATAACTTATATAGATAAATGTTTGGAAACCAATTGGATAATTTCCTGCAGGAACAATACGAATTAATGTAAACATATAGATTTTTTAATATTCCATGATGTAATAATAACTTTGGTTAGGAAGTAATTACTTTATTCATATCAGCTCAGAGTTTGTTCAAGTTAGTGTTGGGAATGTATCAGTGCATATGCCTGAACAATTGCTTCGTGAGAAAAGGACATTTTTCCATTATGGGCCTTATCTGATCCGGTTCCGTGACATCGAATTTCTATTGTATGATTGGGTTGTTAAAGCATACAACCTCCAGAACAAATGGAAGCGTCGACACGCCCCCCGAAAACTTTGAATGAACTGACAGGAATAAAAACCGGACTCTAGTCCTGAGCAGAGAGCGAAACTAATGCCAGAGTACAGGAATTTATGTGGACCAAATATGTGAAGTGCGCGAAAGATTGGGTGGAATTGTGTGCTGAGGCGGAATTGGCAGGAGAGGAGAAAGAGCAGCACTAGCCGAAAGTTAGTGCGTTCGTGCCTGATCGAAAGAACCCAGGACATGCGGCGATAGGAGTGGGGACGGGGGTTCAGCTTTGACACTCCTATCACAGCAGGACGTCGGATTTCAGCCAGGGCTACACACAGGATAGTTTTGCGATGTGAAGAAAAAGTCGCAGCGGGAAATAGATCAATCAGGTATGTAGACTTACATGTATGTTGAAATAAAATTACAAAAAAGTTTATCGATTGCATCATCATCATTAACCACTTGTCAAGTGGTCACAAACACACCCCATTCACAATGAACAAGCAAAGACTCTCATTAAATTAATACGAGCGTACATGTTGCAACCCGTATAACTAGAATCGTACTAAATAAAAATAATATTAGTACCAGCATGATCAGTCCCAAGAGTAGCGTGCAGAGCCAATTTGCCACCACATCCTTCAACAGCCTAATTCATTGGGTGGTGGTGGCACAATACAAAATTCATCTCTTATTTAAGTGAATCTCTGTGTCATACTGACAACCCGTCCCGTGGTGTATGAGTGCACCGAAAAAAGAGTACAGTTGTAGGCATACAACAAGTATTATTCGCCCGTCACCAATTCCTTTTCTGAAATAGCATTATACGCGCGGCGAGTTGTTGCTGCTTGTTAATGTGCAGACATTGTATGTATTCCTTTACGCGTTTTCATGGTTCTGTCTGGCGGATGCAGGCGTAGTCTTGACCCGAGAAATGGAAGTTTAAACTGACATTTTTTATGACGTTTTCCTAAATATGGACATTTTATGTGGGTACAGAAAATTACACAATTAATACGGAAGCTAATTTATCAATTTTCAGTGTAACAAGGACTAAGACTATTGGTTACTCAAGAATGTGATGAGGATACAGTAGCAGGCCCTCAAAGGAAACCTGATCCTGACATTTTGCAATTTTTATCATTTTTGCTCCAAAAATGGCCAGTACACAGTCATCAAATTAGGGTGTGATAAGTTTGTATGTAAAATAGACCTGATTACGTATGAAGTGGAAATTTCTGCGGACAGATTTTCTGATTTTAACAGCTTTGCCAAATTATAATTTGCCTGGTATTGACATCAATGCAATACAAATCTAGTGGAAAAAAGTTATTTCGCGTTTTTATGTTGCCATCGTGAAATTCGTGAAAAAAAAAACCTCACAAAAATTTCCATTATACATGTACAGTTAAGCCAAATCCCTACAGTTAACTGACGACATCTTAAATTTGGTATTAAATATATTTGTATGTGAGCAGTACTCAGTAGTGAAGCTGTATTTGCAGCAATTTATTGTCACAAATTTGATTTAGTTGAAAAAAATTAGTGAAAACTGATAACCAGTTTACCTGTGAGTTTACCAGTAAGCCGTACGTAGTGTTGTATTTTAGCTTTTCTCAACCTAAAGACACGCGACATCGGATTTGAATGGTGGCAAATCAGACTTGCAAAAGACGATTTGGTGCGATAATTCTGCATTGCCACCTTGGCCATTAATGCCTCAGTTTGAATGAATTAATTAAATGTTATCAAATTAAAATGGTGTTTTCTTTACTCATCAGGACCTGTATGTTCCATGGTCGAGACGGGGAGAGGCACCACAGCTTGTTGTGATCATGAAGATGGATGTCTACACAGGTGGCAGATAATCAACATGTAACCCACTCTAGCGACTAACCCGAATAGTAAATTCAACATGGCATGGAGAATCATGAGGGCAGGTGTGTACAATGTACATCTATACTGCAAAAATGTGGAATCCGGTCCAAGCGGCCAAAATTGGCATTTATGATCGTTATTGCAGATGGATGTCTTAGCTATAAGGGTGACGTTGCTGCTAACTGCTTGTTGGATGTGTCCCCTTGAGGAGAGAGATATGTGCGGATAAGTGATGGTCTGGCATCCCTAGGAGATTAAAATTTTAGAAACTGATGCTGACGCCAGTCAGAGACACTACCCACTCAGGATTTTGCCCAAAATATCGCACTGTAACGTGTCGAACGTGTATCCTTTCAGAGGAGAAGTGATGATACTGCCAGTCGGATAGTTACCGCTGTGTTAGAGAGGAAAAAATGCGGAATAGGGCCAAAAAAAAAATTATTGTATTGGAGTAACCCGCCCGACCCGTATTTTGAAAAATCAAGCCCTTGTACAAGAGTTATACCTACCCTATTTTTTTTATTTTCAAAAATCTTATGCAAGGTTTTACCCTGATTTTTTAACCGATTTTCTCAATATTTTTTGGTGTTCTGGTGTGTGGAACTTTGGCAATTCTCTTTAAGATTTTCAATAATAAGAGTCAAAACTATCATATTAATAACAGTACATAGACTATGTGTGAATGATTTGAGGTAGTAAGCATTATTTAAAAACAAAAAACACCCGCCTACCCTATTGTAAAATTCTTGTTATCTCCAATCACATTTTTTTGGCCCTAAAAACGGCCGCTCTGCCTCTGGTTAGATCAAACAATTTAGATGGGCGTTTACTGCTGGTCGACATTTACCCCGCAGATTGAAGAGATACTGAATTATGGTTTGATTCTTAACATGCTGCCAGACAGTAACTCTTGAGAGGAACCATTACTACTAACGTCGGGTCTTGACCATTGATTTTAAAATCAGTAAAGTAAGATCTCAAATTGTTGTTCTCCCAATCCCCACCCCAAAATGCAATTTTTTTGAAATGTAAATGTACCTCATTTCTTTAACCGATCATTGACCATTTTGAGAAATATTCTTAATCTTTCCCTGAGATGCATGTCCAGTGCACTCAAGTGTTTATAAATAATGTGCACTTGCTCCAGACTAGAACCCAGCACCTCTGATAACATGTCTGATGTACCGTAGGGAAAGAGTTGTGACACGTTCCGAACAACACCTGTAGAGAATATCAATCACTCCTCTACTAAACAGGCTTGTTAGGAATTGACAAGAGTGCTTTGCTAGTTTTACAGGGTGCTGGTTTCCCAAACTGGGCCAAGTGATTTTTTTTTAAGATCTGGCATGCGCTGTCAACCCAGGAAGGCTGACATATTTCTTACATGTACGTGATAGGAGCAATATGAAAATTCAGCTATTTTTAAGCCATTTAAGGCCTTGTGTTTTCACTTTTTAGATATTCTTTAGCAAAATACAAGGTGAAAAATCTTGCAATCTATGAAATCACTACATAGGACATCTCAACGTTTATAAGTTCCAAGAACATTTTTTTTAAGCTGAGTTGGTGGTTTCTGTTCCTAGGCACTCTTGCTCTATGGTAGATTTGACCTTAAAATATGCTCAGGACCATATGGTCCAAGAGCATTCAAGTAATCTCGGAGAAATATTCAAAGTCAAAATTCAAATACACATGGTCCAGGAGCATATCATCATGCTTCATGGTCAGGCGCATAGTGTATAAAAACTATGCCTCCAGGGAGCTGGAGCAATTAGGGCCGGACCGTATGGTCCTGGAGTTTCAATTTTGGGCCAAAATTCATAGAAGCGCCACTCTATCTGGGTATGAGGGCTTCTGCTTGTATTAGTATATGAGATGTCGGCGCAAATAATCTTCCTGGCATATGGTCTTGGAGAATAAATAATCTGGAGAAACATTCTAAATCCACCAGTCCAGAGCAATAAATGGAAAGCACCGAAGCAGTACTTAATAGCAATATTGGCTCGTGAAGAAAATATGCTCCTGGTTGCTCCTGGGCAGGCATTAACAGCTAGTTTCCACTGCTTCAGGAGCTTGCCATATGCGTCCCGGACCTGAATTGTGCATTTCAAATATGCTCTGGAGCATATTTGACTTTTTAAAATAGTTTCCAGCTTATTTTATTCAGGAGCATAGTTAAAATATGCTTGGGGGCATCATACATGAAAATATTTTACCAGTTTATTTTATGCTCCAGGGAACATAGTTTCGGACCATATGCTCTGGCACAAATGTTGGAGTCCAGAAATCTCAAAAAAACACTTCGCGGATAATAAGACAACAATCGCGCAAAACTTAGCTCGATTCCTGGCACTTTAAAAGTTGCCGTTCTGAAAAAAATTAAAATGCGTAAAATTCAAAGTGCTTAACAATGATAAAATTGAGAACTTGTAAATAACAAAAGTAAAAAAGAAAATTGCAGAAAATGACAAAGTGCAATCTAAAATAAACAATTCTAAGTTGGAAAATCACCAACGTGCATTTCGCCTGGTAGGAGGAAGGCTAAAAGGGGGCCATCGCGAGCAAACTTCGCAGGGCCATAGCTAAAAAGTGCATAGGGTATGAATTTGCAGGTGTTCGTTTTGGCCATGGTGGATCATTTTCATGTAGATCATGAATCTCGAGGGGTCATGATATGTTGGGAGATTCTTAAGTTTGATTTTGACATGAATGACCCTTATGATATATATGTATACAGCCATGTTTTTATTCTCAAACAATTCAACAATTATAACATGGGGAAGTTGGTATTCCAGCCTTGTCTTCAGGGTAGGGCACGGTAGATTTCTGTTGGTCAGTGGCGTAAACCGCGGGGGGGGGGGGGGGGGGGGCAGGGGCAGACTTGCCCCCCCCCCCGGACAACCTAAAATGGGGACGGAGAAGCATAAAAAATGGGGGACGAGAAGAGGGGGGAGAGAGAAGGAAAAAAATGGGGAAAATTCTTGAGTGTAACCCCCCCGGAGGCCCAAGGATGGTCAGTACACGCCCTCTGGTTTGGTTTTTGCACCATTTGAAAATGGCGTGTACATGGACATGCACTAGGTGAAAATCTGTCGACAGCATGATAGTCAATTCATAGAGCCCAGATTTTGAAAACCTACACCCTGTAACTGAAAAGTACTAGCCTTAGGCTACATTTTGATTAGATTTCAAAGCAAACCAGCAAATCCACAGCAGATTCTAATCAAAAATGTGGGCCTCAAAATGACAAAAGGAGGAAACATGTTTTGGGGTCTCAGATCATAAAGAAGGACTTTTTTTTGATGAAAATCTGGGCTATGTGGTTGAAGATATAACTATCTTGCTGTGCAAACACTTTGCTTCCCCCTTCATGTTTTCAAATTGCTGCTGTGGAAAATGGAGGAGGAGGCGAGTTCCCCAGACTCATCATTTTCAGTGTTTTATCTTTTGGTGAGGGATGCATGAATCAAGTAATTCCTTTTTTTTAAAAAGCCGCCGGAATTGCCGTTGTTAGTGTTAAATGTAATGGTGATAATATTAAAAAGGCAAAAACCACAACACAGCAGTATTGCTGAGCGAGGTGTAACCCGGCCACCCCGTTAGCAGGGGACAAAAACAAGATTTAAAACTTTGGTTATCTACATGTTACTACTACGACAACACGCACAAAACAAATTAAATGTAGTTTTTGGACGGGTAGCTACATACAGGGAACAATTTCTTTGTATTTTAGCATTAATTTTTAATGAAACTGAACCACATAGTGGATATGGTAGGCCGTTAGTCACTGTGGATCGAATACACCCAAAATTTGGAAATAACAAAACTTTAAAAATATCATATGGTAAGTTTTGACCGTTTTTTTTTTTAGGTTTCATTTTTTAAAGACTTTTAAAAGCTTTTGACAAATTATTTATGTTTTGTAGGACTTAAAAAAATGGTTGTAAAGTTTTTTAAAATATTGATACACAGTTTAAAGTTGGTTTTTCATTTTGTTCATTGGACCAAGTGACTATGAGGCGTATTTTTGATGAATGCTTTGTTTGAATTTATTTACTCGTACTGGTTAATGATGCACTTGTAATTAAACCCAATGATAATAACAAAATAGTGTGGTGTCAATCAGCCTTCAATTTAACCATAAAAGGGTTACAATTTGACACAGAATTGAAATCAACTAATTTGACACTGAATGAAAGGAATCAGGATGATCGTGGGCCATTTATTTGACCATTATTACGATTCAGTTTTGACACAAAAATGTTACAATTGACATGGTTTTGGTTAGTCAGGTTCACCATTCCCGTTTGTTATTATATGTGACTAATTTTTCGGTTGTCATTGTTGACCGATAATGGTGGTTTCGTGTGGACCACTTTCTGTGGGGAAGGGATTAGCAGCGATATAATGCGAGAGAATCGGAAAAAAAAAAAAAAAAAGTGGAAAATGCAATTTTAAAACTCTAAATCAGGCTAGGTTGTGTATGTGAGGAAATTTTGTCATACGTCTCCCGTGAATGAGGACATAAGTGATGTCATCTCAAAGTCTACACTAAACAGTGATTGTGGTTTACACCAGTACAGAATAAACAACGATCAAATAATGTTAGTTGATTGTCAAACTGTATTGATCAGGTGCACAATATCACTCTTAAAATCGGCTTTGGTTTATCTCAAGTCAAAAATTTTGATAAGCAACGATAGAAATTACAGAATTGTGATAAAAAAAGCTGCCATGCTTATTACATGGATTTTCAAGCCAACCATTGATGTTCGCATATAGATGCCAGATAATCAAAAAATATGATTTTTGATTATTATTTGTTGATGTTTGCGGAATTAGCAAATCGCTGCTTACCCTTTAAATTTGAACAATTTCCATGTTAAATTTTAACTAAGATAACCAATTTGGGCAATACCCGTAATTTTCAGCCAAATAAAATTTTGTTTATCCTTAGGAGGTGTTTGAAGCTGAACTAATCCCCGGGCCATATTCGTTTGGCGGAATTTTGAAAGCTTCTTTTGATAGTTATTCTTTTATATCAATGCTAGTGAAATTTTTAAAGTTATTAAAGAATATGAAAATGGTAATACACAATTGTGGGTCGAATTCTGCCTGTTGTGTGAGAACTGAGTATTATTACTGTCTAACGTACTGCAGTTCAATTTAGGTAAGTCCTTGGGGCAGTGAAACACTAAATTTGCAATGTTATGTGGGCTTAGAAATGTTAATCCCTGTTATACCACTGTATTAGGCCTGTGAGAGGGTGTGCTTTTTAACTGATTTCAGCTTTTTTAGTGCCTTCAAAAAAATAAAACAAAACAGCTTTTTCTTCATTCAGCCAGTTTTTGGCGTCTGACCCATTTTTTATGCTATATGTCAGTTACTTTTCAAAACCTCAAGCACAGGTCTGCTATAATAAGTTATTACAGTCCTTGTTGCATGGGAGGACCTACAAGTATAAAGTAACCTGCAATTCAATTCAAAGTGAAATGGCATTATGAGAGAATCAGAGGAGTATTTAGTTCCAATTTCCCAGTGTTAATGGGTGTCCAGTTCTTGGCAATTAATTTTAGTGCACTCTTGCCATATTGAGCTACCTTCCATGGCGTTTAACTTGGGGGCACTGGAGATGTGAAGGGAGTAACATGCAAGCTCAGGATAGATTCCCAGTTGCATCATGGATGGAAAAAGGACAATCGGGCATAACCTCACACATGCCGAGATCTTGCATTTTGTCAGTTTTGTCTTGTATAAGTATCTTGAAACCTGCAGCAGGATAAAGATATGGGTTCAGTTTATCATGTTTCTAGATACTGAGTAATATTTGGAAAAAAATCCACTTCTGCCAATTTACTCCCTCCTCAAAGAAGATTCCCCTTTTGAAGAAATCGCCCCTCCTAAAAAAATCAGATTACGCGCCGGTCCTCGCCCGATTCCATCTAAAAATTTGTAAGGTAGCCCATTGACACTCTTTACGACGCAATTTATTAATTGGGAGAACAATCTTTTGAAAAAAAAATCGCCCCCCTCAAAAAAATCCTGGTACAGGCCCTTGGTTTCGCACAATGCCGCACCCATCTAAAAATTAGAGTATTTCTGTAAGGTGACCCATCACACACTTTTTCCTGACAAATGTGGATTTGGAAAACTTCAAAGAATAGGCCATGTTCATTCCAGTAAGGATGGCCCGATTAAGTATAGGAGAATTTTCGTCTTGATAGATTGGCCATCACCCAAAAACTCAATCTGCAAAGTTTCGCGCCGATATTTCAAGCCGTTTTGAAGTAAGAGCTAAAAACGTGGTTTTGTAAGCCCCATAGAGTACTTGTGTAAAATTAAATATTGCTCGATCCAAAATAGGAGCACATTTTTACTCTAACTTCTGAAACTCAAACATCCTTTATCCTAAGATTGCGACAGGGTACATGAGACGAAAAAATAGAGCTTCTTCTGATACCAAAATTGTGGCCACTTCCGGTAAAATCGGGACTTCTGGGGACGAGTCGATTAGCGATCG
Organism: Ophioderma brevispina; assembly: GCA_023653785.1. NCBI lineage: Eukaryota > Metazoa > Echinodermata > Ophiuroidea > Amphilepidida > Ophiodermatidae > Ophioderma > Ophioderma brevispina. Next base: position 80,323 of record JAMKCH010080289.1, read on the forward strand.
GGCCATGGACCTAAGGTTTCAAAATAAAGGTCTGCCATACCCAATTACAAGTTAGTATAATTTCACTCTATTTTGTAGGAATGACCATCACCAAACATGTAAATCAAAAATTAATGGAATCCCAATAGTCCAATTAAAAGGGTACACGTGACTGAGCAGTAATTGTGTGTAGGGGAGGCTATTACGATGTAGCACATGTACAAAAGATTTTCCTCGGTTACCATAAACAAATAGAGGTTTGTCCTTGAGCATCAACATGGAAAGAAGTCAGGTCAAAATATTTGCAGATGAGATGAGAAAAATACAAGATTTCTAATAATAACAAAATGCAGGTTGGGATGGTTGTGAATGGGTTAGGCTAAGGATCGAGTGATCCCCTTTAATAAGCGAGTCAATGGTGTAAGATGGGTCACCTGATGGAACACCAAAAAATCACTACCATCCACTTGTATATTTTTTTTGTAGCCAGCCTGACACATTAATTACTTAGGAACTTCTCTGAAACAGATCATGAACTGTAAAAAAGGTCCCCCCCCCTCCACCGTTTCAAAAAACCCCATATAGGATCCCCACTCAAAAGTTATAATTTAGATAAAATATGCACTCTTCTATAATAACAACCACTCTGCAGAGAATATGCCCGCTAAATCTCCGAACACCATGTTTATCAGAAAAAATTGGACATTGTTCTAGAAAAACTCAGATTTCACAAAATACAGGCCAGCCAGCCAGTAGGAGTTCCAGTCCCCCTTGAGCATGTTCAGTGAGTCTGCTGAATTGGGAGGGTTTCATGTGTGAGCAGACCATTGCGTTGTAAACAGGCAAACCTGGAGAAAGATACACTGTTGTAGATGGTGAGAACACATGAAAATATTCAGGAAACATTACTCATCGTGTGTCATTACTACAGATTTTTACTTGTGAGGGGTGCGCCCCCTCGAGTGATTTATAAAGGTATTCCTTGTACACACGGTTAGCCTATATTTCAAACGGATGCATAGCAAGGCCCATAATCATAGATGGTTTGAACAAGCTTTGAAATGCCCTAATTCATGAATGGGTTTGGCATCAAAGTTTCAGAGGTAAAGGGCCATTCTCAAAAAAGTAAACCTTTTGATTAAAAAAGAAGTTACTGGTGATTGCAAATTTTTTACATTATCACGTTACCACCCTTCCAAATTTCCTGCATGATAGGTTAAACAATATGTTCAACTCAAACACCTCATTTGGCATTAAATACCATGTTAATATTGGGATACAAAAAGTGAGAGTATTACACCATTTTGCTTCTTAAAATACTTCTAAAAATACTGCCTAAGGATTGCGTGGACTTCAATTTTAAACTTATGTGAAAAAATTCAAATTTATAGGGAAAGACAAGTAATAACAAAGAATCTTAATGACTTGTATGTCACACTGTGTACCAAAAAGACAAGAGAAGTTGTTATTACTAGAAACCCACTGTCCTCAGTAAGGTTTCATATTTCATGTCAAAAGCCAGTGTTAATGTACCTTCCGTTTTATACAAAATTAATGGGTTAGATCATTCTTCTTTCAGAAGTTATTATTGTGATAATCTGACACGACGTGACCGGCACTCACCTATTAGTATTTGAAGGGCATAAATGGGTCATTCATTGAAGAATGATAGCAGTGTAACATTTATATCCATAAAAAATATGAATATGGTCGTTTAAACACAAGGAAAACAACAATAATTTTAATAAGACTGGTTTATTTTTTTTTTATTTAACTGGATTTCCATGTGTCTTTTAAAGTTGGCATGGGGTTTGTGAAGTTGCCAAATTTAGAAGACTTGCAATATTTCAACACAGGGAAATCTGGGGGATGAGACTAGGAGTAGATGAATTGTTCTTTGCAAGATTATCCTGCTGACATTGTTATAAAGTGTTTGGAAATCGTTGAGAATAGGAAATACACAAGATTTTTATTACAACTTCGTTTTTCGTGCACATTAAACATGGTCAACAATTTTGTGTTGTAAGTTCAATGGAGTGTCAACACACGTGGACCGTACTTAGTGATAGAAATTGTAATTACCAAGTAAGTTTGCTTGTACTTGTAATACCAACATTGTTGTAAGGACAAAGTACCAATGTCTTCCTGAAATTACAATTATAAGAATGTAAGTAATTAAATAATCACAGAATTTTACAGTGACGTTTGATTCTAAAAAACCCTTTGTCTGAGTCACACACGCGTGACCGAACTTGTTTTGCCCCTCAGACGAAATAACTTATCTGGCGAAAGTGGAAATCCAACTTTTGGTTAGTTCAACTGAAGGTTACTCATATACCAAAAGTAATAAAGATTGGTTATAAGTGACGACGACGAATACAGCATTGGTTTAAAAAATCAAATTTACCTTTTTTGGGTCACAAACGTGTACCTCAAAGAATGGCCCATAAGTCAATATCACCTGGACTCAGTTTGTTGTCTGTTTGCCAAAAATCAGTGAAAATTGAATTAAAAATCCAAAGAAGAAATATGATTTTCGAGTTGGGGAACCCAATTGATCTTGTTGGGTCCAAATGATTGAACTAACAAATTTCTTTCATGATTTTTTCAATAAACCTAAATTTTTGGAAATAAAATTTTGTGAAGGAGGAATTTTTTAGAATACAAATTTCTCTCAAAATTGCACAGGATCGATTATAGATCACCTAAAAAGAACGTTCCGAAGGTTTATTGGACAAACAGTACAAAAGAAAACAGCAAATCCTGATTGAACTTGCTGGACTATCGTAATTGTCCCCATAGAACACCGTGCTTTGACTTTTTGTTGTGGGCAGACAGAAGTATAAATCATTCATATATTACATAAAGACAGCGGTATTCGGCTTTATTCATTGACGGTGTGATCTAATACATTGGAAAGCATTCCAATATGGCAACAAAACCGGGTTCGAAAAAAATTGGGGGCGTTATTTCTGAAATCTCCTTGTCTCTGTAATAAAAACCGGAAGGACAGGGATATTTTGACATGAAAGAGGTTAAAAAACTCTGCGATTGGGTGATATTCTGAATCAGGCATAGTTCAGGTATTTCTATAGGATCCGGTTCGATGGTCAAATGCTTTTTTAACTGAGGGAATAGGGATCGTGTCGCTGCGGGTAGGTTTTGACCACCGCAGCCTATGCTACAGTACGGTAAGAAACGCTAAAGCTTTGGGATATGCAATGTCACCATGCCACAAGACGCGTCTGGTTCTAGTCCTGAGTGATTTCATTTTTGGGGGACTAAAAAGATAGTTTAAACTTTTTATGTTGCTGTTATCAAGACTATCTAGTCATGAAGAGTTGTGTGAGTGTGTAGTGAAAAGTGCCATTTAAGCCGTTCTGCTAAGAATAACTCCACATTGTCTTAAACATGTTGTCATTAACGGATGTGAAGTTATGCAAAAAACACATGGAATACCCTTCCCCTGTTACCTACCGAACTTTGTGGGTCTCAAAATCCCTCAAAATGTACGATATATCCCTGTTTTCACACAAACAAACTAGATCATATATGCGGTGACATATGTGAAAACAAACTTTAGAATAGAATTAAAATTTTGAAGAAAATTGCGAATACAATCACTCTGCCAATGCAGAAAGTTTGTTTCTCCGGAAAATGATGGATTCTACTGTTTTTAGACAAATTTTTCTGGATTAACTATTTCAAAAAAGGTAATCTATATCTATAAGGAAGATATCAACTCGATTTCTGAATTGCTTTTGATATTTTGTTCATCTGCAGTCTGGAATTGTCCTTTGAAAAAAATGGCATGCTTTATGCTGGTGAGAAAACAGGGGGAAAGGTATTCCAGGCGGTTTTGCATATCATCTTCACATCCGGTTAATTGACAACATGGTAAAAAACATAATGTGAATAGTTATGATTAGCAGAATACATTTAAGCAGATACACAGACAGCTTATGCTCTAAATTTACAGCTGATGCCAAATGGCCTGATAAATACTTCTTTATTTGCAAAACGTTATATTGTAGGCATTCTTGAGGGTATTCTGCATATGTGATAACCATTTTTAACAGATTTAACAATCAAAGTCTGAAATTTTCAGGTGAAAACCTTACCCTTGTTGTGTCTACATTGGGCTGCCAATTTGACAGCCTGTGTACATGTTGACATGAACTTTTTGGGGGAAAACAAACATTGTAGCATCGGTTACAAATTGGTTAAAGACAAGTATTTTACAGACTTAGAGAGGATGCTATGTATGGTCAAAAGAAATATTTTTTCTCTTATTTAGTGGAATATATACATCTCAAAACATCATCAAACCGTCTTTAAATGGCATTGGAACTCCACAGAAACAGTGGTAACCTTGGACCCCAAAGATTATGTCCAATTTTAAAGGACGATGCCATATTACATATTATTGGAATAGGTCTGGTTCTAGACAAACCCGACTACGTACTTAGTCACGGCATTTTACTAAGGGAGCGGTCATCATTTACGCGTGGGGGGGGGGGGGGAATGGCGGATTTCAACTTTTTTTCGGCAAAAATTTTTGTGTTCCCCGTCGGCTCGCTTCCGTTCAAAAAATTTCACGTTCCCCTGATTTGCTGATTTACCCATTTAACGTCATGTTCCCCCCTCTCTCGTTGGTGAAAAAATTTCACCGTTTCCCCCATCCTCTATTACCAAAAGTTTTCGGGTTCCCCTCAAATCCTCCATTCCCCCCCCCCCCCCCCGGGCGTAATAAGACCCCCTCCCCTAATCAATGCTAATGGTTACATGCTTACCCGGTTTGAGAATCTCTTTCGAGATTTATTTCACCGATACTGCCTGAAAGAATAAAGAATCTCCTAGATAATGGTATATGTACACATTAAATCTTTGTTTTAAATAAAACTCAGAAATAAAATAAGGTACGTAGAAAAACCTCGTAAAAACAAAAATGTTGTGTTACAAGTTCAGGTTGGATACAGAGGGAATTGCACTTCATCAGCGCATGCGTATAACAGCCACGTTGTAACACACAGCCAGCCCGGTGTCAGATGCAGAAAAGGAATTTAGCCTGGAAGCAGGGTAACACGTCTAAGACATAAATGGTTCGAGTGATAGACGACTGACAGGAACCCCTGAAACGTGATCAACGCTGCAAGTGTGTGGTGGTCTTAAAGTGCAACGAAGAGATTCAAATAACAGGTGTCCCTAAAATATGAAAAATGCTGATCAGGGCTGATTTTTGCACTGGTGTAAACATTTCGATAGGTAGCTAGGGCAATATATCCTTTTTCCCAAAGGGCCTAAATAGTCTAAATCCAAAGTTGCAATTTTATAATTGTCCATTGACTAGTTTAGATGTGAAATTACGTATAGGTTACATTACTTCGAATATTAAATAAAATAAAATCACCCTCTATCAATTTCTTAGGTATTAATATGGCAAAAATAATCTAGAAGAAAATGACACCAAGGCAGCATTTGATTTAGGGCCCTTTTGGAAATACTATATAGAAGACCGAAGGAAATTAGGAAATGGAGCCAGATCATGGATACAGGTTGAAACTGTTGTTGTGCAGAAGTAGGCCAATTTTGATACTTTAACCGCCCCTCCTTGCCCAATTGGGAACAGGGGAGGGAGACCTAAGTCCAGAACGAACCGAGCAATTTTGTTTGCACTCAGTTGCACTAGCACTAGCAGGATGAGCACCGTGCACCCCTGGGCCTGAGCACTAGAGTTTGTCACTACTGTAATTAGGAATAAAGCTGCATCCGACCCTAGCTGAATGGCAATTGGCACCCAAGTGTACGTTACGCATGCTACAGAAGTTTCTCTTAATATGTTTATTTGCTCGGTTTGGGTATGAAGTTGCTCGTCAAAAAAAATCGTTTTATCCCCATGTAGAGGTATTTGGATGCTGATAATTCATGAATTTTTGTGATAATGCACATTGCTGCAACCTCTTTATTTGAGACCTGAGGAGCCATCGCCGGGATACATTTAATAGACGATTTTACCCATGCTCTTGCACTTGCAGGTCTCTTTATAACAAGCGGTAAGGGTAAAGGCAGCACACCTCTCACGTGTTAGCCATAGAGATGATAGAAGATTAACGATTAAGTGGGTGCCCTGATGTGCAGGTCGTTATTGATCATGTAACGTTAGGGAGACCTATCTTACAAGGAAATGCTTGGCTGGGTCGCGTGTAGACAAAAACTGCACTAGGAGGACACGGACTAAGATTTCTTTCAGTATATTACTTACGGTCCCAAATTGTTGTTCTTCACAAAAAACATGGTTCAATGCAATGCGCCGCGAAAAAGACGTAAAAAAGGTGCCAGATTACTCTGATAACTAGCAATATCTATGTGTTTTCTTACTCTGATAACACCCCGGGGGGATCAGTCGGCATAGACAGGGGTGGTATTCATCCGTGTCAAGAATTCAGTAAAAAGGGTAGTTTTTTCAGGGTCAGGCACGTTACGTAAGTAACGTGAAACGGGTCTAAATAGCCAAAAAATCCAAAAAAATGGTTCTATTTCTAAAATGAGGACTTACGCATTAGGGTCCATATTTCATTTCAGCATAAAAAAATAAAAAAAAGTGTAGGAGGACTGTCTGTGCTTGCACTTCAACTTGTGCTTCAAATCCCTACAATTTCCAAAATTTTCCGCGTAACGCGCGTGGGAAAAGACACCGTACACGTGAGTTTAGCAGACCGATTGGTTGGATTGAGAAATGACGATCTTTTGCGATTGGCCTGATTATGTCCCGTTAGCAAAAATTGTTCTATATCACTTATCATGAAACGGGACAATGTTTATAGCAATTAAAATTCAGAAATTTATTTAAATGTCAGTCAATTCTAGGTTAATTTTCTTAAAAAACTTTAATTTTCGGACAAATTTGGTGAATATAATGGCGCGGATTCGGCAAGTTTCAGGGGAAAAATGCAGATTTTTCGATGCGTCTACTTACACTGTTAAAAATGTCCTAATTTAACAGGAAACTTTACCCTGTATTAAAGTACGGTAAACTCCAATTATTCAATAATCGTCATGCTTTATTACTATACCTAACATAAAAATTACCATTTGGAAGCAGAGGAAAGAAGAAGGATAAAAGGGAAAAATGAAATAACACATTGGATAGAAAATAATACTACACATTTTGAAAGCGGTCGTGGGTAGTATTTATACGCTGACGTTTTTATATGTTCCGTAATACTACGTTCTTTTGTAACTACTGTTTTTAATGTATAAGAATATGAACTATGAAAAAAAATCGTTTACCTAATAAAATGTGTTAAATAACGTCGTAATTAAGTAACGTCATTAAAACAATGCAAACATCTTATTTTCCATCATTTTTAAAAATTGTTTTAAAAAAAAACGTTGTTCCTCTTTTGTATGATATTTAGTTAATATTGAAAAAGTAGTACACACACATTATATATTATTTAATTTTCGATTTGTTATCAGTAAATTCAATTGTAGTGTAGTGGATAAGGTTTAGGACTGTAATCTTAAGGCCCTGTTAGAAATCTAGGTACATGTATCAAGTTTATTCATATGATGATTAAGTAAGTGGTGGGGACATTAAAAGTTACAGACCATATAAAACAAAGTGTATTAACTGTTTTAAAGTTTTAGTTGTTCACGTTTTCCCTTTGTTTTATTGCCTTTTTCTCAACATTGTTGCCCTGAAAAATATAATTTTTACACCTATCGTGAGTAAAGTAAATACAACGTTTGTATGATGCCATAGCTACAACGGGAAAATTGGTCAGAGGATTGTAAATAACGTTTTTAATTCTTATATTGTTTTAAACAAGTCAAAAACCGACAACACTTTGATTGAAGCCGAGATTGTACGCCGTTATTTAAGTTCCCTGCAATGGTTCCCGTATTTTTTACGGAGCTCAGTTATTTACGTCATGCCACGTTGTGAGTCCCAGCGCCGGTCAAATCCCTGTTTTTTTCTTTACAGGTTTATTTTTAACAGTGAAAACGCGAATTCTCCCAGATCTCCTATAGAACTATAGAAAAATGTCTGGAAACTAAATACCCCAAGGTTTCCGCGATCCACCCGTACGCTTACGAACTCTCCATGAACACTTTAATTTAATGATTTTTTTTTCAGGTTCAAATAAAACCTCAACATGCATGAACTATATGTTACTGTTTATACCGGCGATCATTGGCCTATAGGTATTTAAAGTTAACCACTTACAAAATATCAAATGTTTTTTTTATAAAATTTTGCATGAGACCGAAAATGTGTTTCGGAAAGCAAACTTGGTAGGGGTTCCGACGCTAGTGCGAGAAAGAGCAGCACCCCCTCCCGCGCCCACTACTATTATGAATTCTCTGTGACACTTTAACCCATCAAGTATGTTTACTTTTTATAAGCCCAGTTATCATAACTATATTTTGCTTTATAGTGAATCCACTTTACAACTTTAAAATTATTTCATCAAATCGCATGAAATGTGCGTTGGTTAAGTGAAGATTGCCAAGGGACCCACCCCTCCCCACAGCAGCTTTGCATGTAGCGCAATGGCCGCTCAGCAGCCTTTATCGACTAGTCGTGCCGCCGTCCTGAGAATTGGTGTTACGTCCCGGCTCAAAACGCATTATCCCTTTTACTTAGTTTCCTACGGATATATTCTGGCAGAAAAAAATAACTTTCCCCAGATATTTCTGAATACACCAAGCTCAGACCAAAAACCTCGCTGGTGTGCAAAAAATACACTACATGAATATGGTATGGTTTTACGTATAAAAGGGGTAATAATCGCATCAATTACTTGCTTATGGTAGGGAGAATGACAAATACTTGTTAGGGTATGCAAAAATGGCGCTAAATGATACTTGTGTAGGGGCGCAAATTCCATCAAGTACTTGTTTAGGTAGCTAAATGCGCTGTTGATACGTGTTAGGGTGAAATTTCAAGCTTCGAAAATTAGTATTTAGGCGTGGCTTTTTGTGATTGCTTGGACACGATTGATACCCCCTTGTCATTAAGTAAGTTGGCCCCCGGGATAACACTGGTACTTCTTTAAAGGCTGACGCAGAGGTTTCTGACGATGGTGTCCTCATTTTCAGCTATTTTCTAACAAATCCTCCCTTTTTACATATTTATTACTGTTTGTCCCTACTGTTTTGTTTTTACACAGTATCCTATGTAATGCTAAGTGTTAATGCATCAAAACGAAAAAATCAATTCAGCTAAGTCTAGAAACTAGGTGACTCTATTTACTTTTAGTTGAGTATTTTAATTAATCACACACAGAAATATATTTTGAAATCTCTGAGCCAGCCTTCAAAAACAGTCAATAGATGAAGAACAAAACAAAAAATAAAACAAAACGCACGCAACAAAACAAACCAAAAAACAACGAGAACAAATACAGTAATATGCCTATAGTACCGGACAAACATATCTAAAACAATGGAAAACTTGTTTTGAAACAGTTCGTTTTTACAACCGAAAATCATGAATCTGTTCACTTATTAGCTTTTCCAACCCCATACCATATTATTTCCATGCAGTGTACAACCATAGAGGTCATAGAGGCATAATACCTCTATGGTACACCAGGACGAGACTATTTTCTGATATCTTAATTCTAAAAATGGTATATTGTATTATCTTTAGGATAGCTTATCTATTTAGGGAACATGTATTTTTACTTGCCCTTACATGTTTACTTTAAAACTTTTATGTTCATATTTTAGAGCTGTTACCTCTCACGTGTTTAACTTTTAGACAAACCGAGCGGAATTAATAACATAGCCACAACCTCATGGGAAGGGCCAAACAACCCGCCAACACATGGCAAGCAATCAACAGTAATTACATGCTGACAACGATCGATTGAGGGACTGCATTTGATCGGATTAATCTATCTGGCAAACACGTGAGAGGTGTGCGCCTTTACCGCCTTGTCTTTATTATATGTTCAGCTCTTTTTAGTATAGAAGAGCCGGGTGCTAGAGGGTGCTATTAAATGGAACCAATTTCAAGACGTATCATCACTTGCAGGTATGTTAGGATTACCTTACACTTGTTACAAAAATACAAAAAAAAAAACGATGTTCTGATTTAGCAAGTCATTGAAAGAAAACTACTGATAGTCCAGGCGATATTGGACCTTGATGTTAAAATCACCAAGAAAAAAATAATATCCCAAATAAAAAAAAGTAATTATAATATTGTTTGATTTGATAGAAATTACTTTTCTTAAAAAAAAAAAAAAAAAAAAAGTGTAAATTTTTCGGTTTTTCCTTCTAGGGCAAGGCCCAGAGGTCTGTACCAATGTATTGTTGAAATAATGCACTAATTTTTTTACAGTATAGCTCGAAAATGAAGTCGGTGACACCCGTTTTGCAAATTGTCAACTACATCGATAAATATAATATCCAAACTTTAAGAAAATCGTTGTATTATTTTAATTATTTCCCTTAGGCCTACACCATTAAAAGAAACAGAAATCAATAAAGGAATCAGGCACAGGGAAATATAAGAACAACACTTCCAAAATAATAATTATAATAGTCTGAGTCAGAAATATTAATTAAAAATGTTTTAAAAAATCCAAACATCCACATCATGCAGCGCCCGTTTAATTGTATGAATAGTGAAGATAAAAGTTTGCATTGTTACCACACATGTGACTTAAAAGCCTTCTAAAATTTATAAGTTGTTGTAGGCAATGTTTTAAAACCACTGGGGTAGTAGGACCCCACACTATGCATCCACATAGGATTACAAATTAAGTATTGACTGGACGAACAGCGTTAACTTTATTTGTAGTTGGCAGTGTCTTCATCGATGCTTTTTGTATAGATGATGGACCTATTGATGTAACATATTGACATTCAGGACGCCCGTATGTTGTTTTCTGGCAGGGGCAAAATATTACAGGCGTTCAATGACACAGACCACATAGAATCTGCAGTATAAATTACTTCAGAAACCTTTCTTGATCTAAGTCGGTTTAAATATGGCAACTTGAGTAGCATTAGCAAGCAATACTTAATATGATTATGTTGGTATATTAATTTGAAACCAAGTTAGAGCAGAAAGAAAACGAAATTTCACTGGCAAAGTATGGGGCTTATGCCCTGAAGTTTCTCTTATACAGCAAAAGGGGGGGGCAACACACAAACATAAAACAAATGTCACATCATCATTGCGAGAAAAGATTCTGGGGTTCCTGCCGCCTTGTTCGAGTAATGGACGAAGTCCAAAACTCCGCCCATAACTTCGACCATCGAATTGGAATCTACTATAGTCAGAGTTGATGCAGCTAGGTTGGGCCAGCACGGCATTTTACAACTGGCATTTACTCACATGGACTTACAGAGGAGGAGCACAGACCAGTCAACTCAAAGATTCATCGTTTACATGGATCGTCACGTAGGTGTTGCAACGGCGTCGTACCTACCTCATAGTTTCAGTAACTGAAACCAGAGGTCGCATTATCTCTTAAAATATGATGTTGACCTCTGGTTTGGTTACCAGAAAATCAGAACTAACCTACCTCCTACAACTAGGGAGAGAAGATAGCAGGGGCTATAGTTTGCGGGAAAAAGCAGACCTCGAAATTACAATTCTATTACTTATGCTGGCCAATTTTGAAAAGCAGCATTCTGATTGGTCAGTTTACTGCCCTTATTCTGCAATAATGGGCGCCAATGCATTTCCTTATTAAATCAAGCTTTTGTTTTAGGTAATAATGTAATAGAAAAATAAGGTGTTTGCAGTATCATTTATGGCTCATAATGTATCCGCGACCCAGAAAAACCTTCAAATAATTGGGCTCGGCTGCGCTGTCCCTTATTTATTTTTACCCGACCTCGGACACATTTATTCGCCCATAAAATGATACTGAACACCCTTAGTTCTTAATAAAAACCTACATGCATTTGTGCATGCAATGCAGAAAACTTACATGCACAAATCAAATGGTACATGCACAATCATATGTTCACACATGGAAAAACCTTACAAGCTCTTACAAAGTTGTTCCTGATTGATACTGTTATACTTTTGGAGGCATGATTGGGTCACACGTTCACACGCATGCCTTCAATTTCAAAGAAAACCTGGCAAAATTATCCCAGTGCAATATATTCACGCACATTCCAAGTAGGCCCTATATTGATTCGGAAGCTAGCAAAAACAGAATTCATGGGCCCCTATAATTCTCCTGGGGCAAATATTTTGTTTATTTTTTAAAGCTTGCGGATTCCTTGTAGTATTTAACTAAAATTAATAATACAGAAGCTAAAATACATATTTTATAACTTTTCAGTTTATATTTTAAGGGTTTTTTCATGTTAAAATTGTATGCTGATATATATGTAATGAAAATGAAATTATTTATAAATTTGCATGCACACTGTGCATGTAGTACAGAAAATTTACATGCACACAGAAAAAGTTACATGCATTTGTGCATGTGTGCACCCAAGTAATTTGAGCTCTGGGAATAAGCCAGAGCAACCTCGGGCTATGTTTACCCCTCACTACAGAAAAGGTTTGACACCTTTGGTAGTTAGTATCATGAGTATCATAGTATGGACACTCTATGTCAATGCCTGGCAGGTAGTACTCTCAAATTGTGGTGTCACTTTTTCAATGGGGAGCCAATTTAAGGTTACACAGGGGTCAAACTTTTAAAATGCTCCATTCATGTTGAAATGTCAGCCATATTGTCCGTCTAGTCATAAGGATTCCAATCAAAAATGTATAGTTTGTACCATCTATGACCAAGGTAAAAATGACTAAAATGGTAAAAAGGTCAATTTTCTATTTGTACAGGGGTCAAAATCAGAAGTTGGTCCAATTTTGGTAAAAAATGAAAGAAGTTGTTCATCTAGCTTAATGTGTCGAACTAAAGAAAGTTTGTACCGCTTGCAATGCATGTTATGCGACAAAATAGGTCATAGGGCAACATAAGCCAATTGGTGTTGTTGACCTTCTTTGACCTTAATCTCGGTAAGTAAACATTTAAACATAATCAAAACTACACTTTTTGGGAGTCCTCTTACCTCAGGCAATAATTTGCAAGTACATGTATTTAAAATATAATCAGATTAACTTTTAATGTTGACCCCTGTACAAATTGAGATTGATCTTTTTCACCATTTCAGTCATGTAGAGGGTCCATATAGTACTAACTACCAAAGGTGTTAAACCTTTTCTGTAGTGAGGGGTAAACAAATTCCTTAAATAGGGCCCCTATTTTGCTCCTGCTCTATTACAAATCCATACATAATGTCCCCGATTCTTATTTCTAACAGATGTGCAGTTTATGTCAGTGTACTTAACGAGGATGTTTGGTACAAAACTAGTACAAAATGAAAGAAAATTAAAGGCACTAAATATACTAAAACTTGCCGTTATTACAATTCCATATTGAAAACTTGTAGAAAACTGTTTCATATTACCTCAATATTGTTTTTTTTGGTCATAATAATTATATATTTGTGATCTATAACACCCAGGGAGTCGGAATATACCAATAGGAGGTCTGTAAGTGAAGTATTTTAAAACTTTTTTCCGACAAGTATTTGTATCGGGGGGGAAAAACCTGCGATATCCTATTACTCAAATCCAGGGGCTACAATGTGTTCGAGCTAGTTCAACATGAGCAGTTTCCATTGAGTCTACCGAATTCAGAGGGTGATGGCACTAGTTCCAATAATTGTAACTTATGGCATCATCTTTTAAAATTTTGACATAATCTTTGGTACCATAATTAGTTACAACTGTTCTGTGGAGTTCCATGCCATTTAAGGTTTGCGATGTTTTGAGATGTATATTTCCTAAATAAAAAGAAAAAATAATTTTCTTTTGACATACATAGCATCTCTAGAGTCTGTAGAATAATTGTCTTACCAATTTGTAACCGATGCTACAATTTGTTCCCAAAAAAGTTCATGTCAACATGTACACAGGCTGCCAAATTTGGCAGCCCAATGTAGGCACAACCAGGGTAAGTTTCACCTGAAAATTTCATAATGAGAATTTTAAATCTGGAAAAATGGTTATCACATGATGCAGAAGACTCTCAAGAATGCCTACAATATAACGTTTATTGCAAATGATGAATATTTAAGCCACTTTGCAGCTGTAAAGTTAGACCAGAAGCTGTCTGTGTATCTTGGATTATAAGGCACTTTCACTACACACAACTCGTCATGACTAGCTATGATAACAGCAGCCATAAAAAAGTTAAGCCTATCTAGTCATGATCATCAGGACTAGTGATGGCACACACTTTTAAAATATATTTCCCTTTTTGTGAATTTGATGGTATCATTAAATTTGGTGCCATTTGAAAGGATGCACTTTTTAGAGTAGCACGATTCATCTTGCCGCCACTATATGCATTACTGAAACCTGGATTGATTCCACCTGCACGACAACGAAATCACGATATACAATTACAATGTTTCATATCCGAAAAGATCGTAATCGCCAAGGTGGTGGTGTATGATGTACATTAGATCTGATTTACCCTACAACCCACGTGATGATCTTCAACATGATAATAGAGGTGTTTGGACGGAATTCTTCTTCCAGATCGAAACCCCATCTCTTGTGGCTCTGCCCCCATAGAAGTCCTGTTTTTGTGAACAATTTGAAAACACGCAAACTTTCGACATTATTCCTCGCAAGAGGTTTACATACTTAGGGGACTTAAACATTGATTTAAAGGAAATATGTCATGTTCTGAATATTGGAAAATTTGGTTGGATGAAAGCTTAAGTAATAGATTGACAATCAACAACAAAGTTGAAAATTGTCCACATTTATTGAGTATTTTGCACTTTTAATTTCCGCCCAATAGCTTACTCGAAAACGGTTCCGACAAATCCACATCGCAGGCAAATGGTGGTGTCAAAGTGATGACCATCGTTGACGTCGTTGTGACCATCATTTCGCAGTGTTGCCCTTCAAATAATTAAACACAACGAAATGAACCAAAATATGTTCAGTCTGTCACTTGTTTTAAAAATTATTAGTACTTCATTAATCCATCAATATTCCAGTGTCAGCAATGAACACATTCGAGTCAACACGATGTTTTGGTCATCACTTTGACGTCACGAGGAGAGGCCAAAAATTGGGCGCTTTTGATCAATGAAGCGTGGCGAAAAATCCGCCCTTGTTCTTCGTATGTCAAAAAAGCAAAAAATAAAATGCCTCATTTGTTAATTTTGACATCAAATTGTCTATTTTTTCGGAATCGTGATGTGATGTCACATAATTTTATGAATGTAAGTCAAACTGAGCTGACAAAAATCTTGACATAATTCTGTAATGAAATCTGATGAATCCATAAACAATAATTATTAAAGTGTACTTTTGGCGCTGGAGTCAGAATATTATCACTGAACACGACCAGTGTGACTGAAAACCCTGAAACTCATTGGACCATGTCTAACCAATTAATATTGGCCTGTGTCACACAGTGGTGTAGTCCCTGTTTGGTCTCAGTGACCATTTATGGTTTCCTGCACCAGGAAGGCTAAAGAATTACCTTCAACTCTCATAATATTCATCGTATCAGATCACTAAAAAAAGTATAATGTTGACAGTTTCCCAAAATCACCGAGGCTAATTGTGACTGGACCTCAGTGAACAGGTCAATGTGGTTGGGATACTTCAAATCAATCTTCCTGAGGTTTTTGGCTAAGGTGCCCCATTAAGCTCAGTCGTATAAACAAAGAACCGAACAGAGGATTACATTCTTGAAAAAATAAGAATAAGGGATAAAACCGCAGTCAGGTGAAAAAATAATTCGCCAGGGTAATTAACATGATTTATACAGTGCTACGAATCAAGTCAAAAGGAAGTGGAAAGCAGCAAAAAGCTTCATACCTTCCAAACCAACCTGAAGGAACTCCATGGGCGGACCCCAAACATTATGGGTCACCTAAAAAAACTGGGGTATAATACCAAATACCCAGTGGAAAGGGTAAGATAGTTTTGGATATTGACAGTGAACTCTGTTATGACACTCAAACTGTTTGTAGTTATATCAACAAAGTCTTTACTTCTGTTGCCTCAAACTTAGTTTCAAAACTCCACACTGCTTTTGAACAGATTTTGCTCCAATCTTTCATTTAAAATTTATCAAGATAAAAGGGTATCCCCAAGGAATTCAATTTGAATACAGTCGATGAAGATTTCATCTTGGATGAGCTTTTGAACTTGAATGTTCATTAAA
>JAMKCH010080292.1:0-12396 GCA_023653785.1 Ophioderma brevispina
GAAGGCTCGGCTTTTGATCCTTTCTAAAGGATTAGTTTATGTCTGCTTTCTCCAGTCCTCGGCACCTAACTATCGTCTAATGATTGTTGAAAGATGAACGGATCACTGGGGCTATCGTATCGTACGCAGCCAATTTGAGTGCTTATTTGGTATGCCACGGACCAAACTGCTTTGAAGGGCACTGGCACCATTTCAACCAAAATCTGAAATTTCTTCCCAATTTGCTCTTCAAATGATAGTATAGGCTATTGGAAAAAGAGCTATATTTTACACATAACAAAATAAAAATACCCCAAAACAGATAGGTGACATTGATATGAGGATAAAGAATCCAGGTAATTGTAGGCCAACTTTTAAGTTTTCCATTAATGTTAATCAAACAAATGTGGATATTACTATGAATATTTGACTCAAATGACTATTAAAAACCACAAAGGTTATAGACGGTCAAAAACAGTGAGCGTAGCGTGGGAAACATGCATACGGCGTGCGTGTTCTTGGGTAAACGCCATTTCGTCTCTGCTGAATTGAGCGTCGCCGGCGACGTTAAATTACAAAAATCGTTCCGTTTACCCATAAGGAAGCGATTTGGTCTTAAACATTTCGGGGGAGGGCCTTTGTAATAAAAGCTTTACAACCATGCAAAAAATATTGATTTTGAAAAATCTTGAGGGCGCACTTTTTCTATTTTTTTTTTTTTGTTTTTTATATTATTTTTTGAAAAATGTGCCAGTGTCTCTTTAACCAGGGGGTTGACAACTTCGCGCCTGTCGTCTTTTGATCCTTTACCCCCAATTTAGCTATGGCAAAAAATACGAAAGTCGCGTATATCAACGAAATTTATGGTCCATCCTGGATTTAAACCTCATGGTAGAGAGGTTACTTGTTCCACCGATTTGTAACCATGACAGTAAAGAACTGCGCATTGCAAGACGCGGCTATATATAGCGCCCTTGATTGGACCTAGGCCCACCCAGTTTAAGGGGTTACACTGAATGTTCAATAATGTTAATTATTTTTGTTTTTCCAAATGCGCCTATTTCAGTTATTTCAGGTCAAATTTGGGATGTAGTATCAAAATTAGCTCCTTTAATGATCTTTAGATTTATTGATCTATTTTTTCTGAATCAACAGGTTATAGATTTGCTACAGCACTTGAGTCTACAATTCGGGTCCGTTCAATGAAAACCCCTGGAAATAGTGTAGTTCTCTACTATTGTTTGTAAAAATTTAACTTAATCCGTATATCTTATGTTATAGCAATTTTAGAAATCACAGCTTTCATAGAAACCAATTTCACGTTTTAAGTCTAAAAAGTCTACCAGGATTATTGCCTATGTATTGTTATCCCGAGTTTTAAATGACTTTTTAGTGCTGTATCCACCCCCTTAAATTCTTAACCCCGGTCGTTATAGCGCCCCCCGTAAAGCAAGGCCCAGGGACCACCGTTCGTCATCAAGTGTCATTCCTTATTTTAATTCCCTTGCTTTAACTTGATGTTCTTTAAAAGCTTTAGGCATTCCTCCTGTTCAACTACAACACAGCATGGTTGGCAAAGGAAATTGGTTAGTATGGCTGGTAGAACTTTTCCTGGTCCTGTTAAAAACACTGTCAAATTGTTTAGCCAAAGCTTTCTGCTTTGTTGTGATCATCAGCAATGTCACACCGACCGACAGAATACGATAATGTCCAAATGGGAAAGAATTTGTATTCTGCCACAGGTAGAATTCGGGGCCTCCCAAACGTTAACGAAATAAACCGCATGTTAAAGGTACGAAGTTAAGTGGTGGCAGAATAGTACTAAATTCATCCCTCCAAAATGTTTAAAGATTCACTGAAAATAAAAAACTAGATATGATAAGGAAGTGTCTATACGCAGGGACCGTCCTGTAATTATTGTTTGAATCTATACCCAGGACCACCGTTGGTGGCGATGTGATGTCTTAATTTGTTCTGCGCGCAGCTAGCTATTCTCGCGAGATCGACCCGTTTGTGTACCCATCGTTTGCCTTGCTAAGGAGTGATGAGTTGATATCGAAATATAGTACATAAATGCTAGCGCGTAAAAATCAATTTCTCCCATCATTAGTTCCCTACAAAATACACTACCCTCACCAAATCGGGAGGGGTTTTCATCTCTGAATATTTTTTTTTTCGTGGAAAATCAAGATAATGTTCCACGATCCACTTGAGGTTTATTTAAAAATCGGAACTTGACATATATGTATGGAAATGCAATCACAGTTCATGTTTTGGGCGATCGCGATGGTCATGCTCCCCTCCCCTTCCAGGGCTAGAATTTCGGCGAGAATCGAGAACGATTCTCGCAAACTGATTTGCGTTGATCATGTTGATTCTAGTACACTTTCGAACTTAAAACCGGTAGTGATTAGATGATTCCTGCAAAATTTGTTTTTGGAAACAAGAAGATTCTCGCAAAGAGAAACGAAATTCTTACCCAGGCTTCCCCCAAATTTTACACCAGATTAACATTGAACTCGGGTGTGGGGTTCAGTTTTTGACTTCAAACAGCGGAAGCCGCCGAAAGCGAGAAATAGAAGGAATTTTAGCATGTGAGTAGGCTTAAGGACGATCGACACTCGCCGAGTTTGCTCTGGCTTTTCCGCACGATGCCCCTACTATATTCCTACAAAGCCTTAGAGGCAGTATAGTAAAAAAAAAGGGAATACCAGTCCACCCATATGTTGCCCAAAGTCAGAATTTTGGTTATAACTTACGGTCCCTCTATCCACGAAATCCGTTGCATATATGAAAACTCTGATGTCTTAGAAATCCCTAAGCTCGATTTTTAAAAATACAAACGGTGCCACAGCTCATGCTTACATCCGTGAAAGGTTGACCCTAAAAGGGCAAGAATGATCGAAAAATTTGAGCTAAACACAGGCGTCTCCCACTTCCCATATGACTTCCGGGTGGGTGTATGTCGCTAATTATTGGTTAATCAGCGAAAATAGGTGTCGTGGCCTATTTAAAGAAAAGTAAACCAGGAAAAATCCAAGGGGGACTCGCTGGATTAGTGGGGCGACTGCTCTGTTAAATTGGGATTTTTAACGGTTAAGAAAATACCATTTCAAAGCATCAGATTTTAGCCATGAATGGAAAATCATCAAGGAAACAACGTGCGTATAAGATAATATATAATTAGGACTACATCAAAGGGTAAAATATTTTCATAAGTGCTGTATTTATACTGATTCTGGATTTGCTTATTCCGATCGGGATAGGCAATAGGCGCACCCATCCCGTGTTTTCAAATAGCAGGGAAAGGAACGTAGCGTTGTAGGAGGGTAGGTTACGAGACGGACGTGCAACGCTACATGAACGAGCTAGATCGACACGTGACGATCCTGCCGGCCACCCGAATGGGCCACACGCACGAGGGCCTGCAGCAGCTATGCTGCCCGCACTGAGTTAAGCTACGTATATAATTGAGCTATTCACAGGGCCACAACAGCGCCACCAACGGTGGTCCTGCGTATAGACTTTACAAAATTAATTGCAGGACGGTCCTGCGTATAAAACTATACTAGCCAGGCCATAGAATAATGTTCGGAAGCAACAAGGACAAGGGGCCGGGGTTTGCAGGTTTATTTTGTTTCACTAAGTAAGCTCATGAAAGAGCTAGCAAACACTTGTGAACTCAAAAAGGAAAACCCATCTTTCAAATGGCTGGGAAAAAAACATGATCAGTCCAGTGAACATGCATGCATGCATGAAGGCATGGATGATCAAGCTGAATGGATCAGACCTGGCTTGCCCGCTCGAAAACTCTACACAGAGGCAGGCCACGCCAGGGCAAACAAACATAAAATTTACAAAGCTGTCAAAGGCTTCACATTCATGACATTGAAGCTCACCTTGTGTTCCTGATTCCCGCCATTTATTTATTGAAATCTTTCAGTGAGTTTGAAAATAAAGATAATCTATTCGACGGAAAAACTTGTCATGCCAAAAGACAGCAATCTATTTATCGACAAGAGGCCGTGGTTTGTATGGAACGACCTGATTTTCCCTATAGTAGAGTACAAAAAATGGTTTCCATCACATATGTATCAACCAATATAAATCCTTTCTCGAACGACTTTGTTGTTGTCAGATTTAATTGAAAAGTAATTTGGACACAATATTGCAGAGAAGACAAGAAATGCACGCCTGGATTTTTTAAAGAAAGATATAGAAAACACAACGGGAGATGGGCTTTTAATTGCAGCCTTAGGCTGCCGTTAGCAGAGTACAGAATTTAGCTGAATTTGGAAGTCATCACAGGGAATCAATGATTGAAAAATGTGTTGATTCAGCATTGCTGCTGACCAATTCATGCACCATTCTGGTTGTCGTGTGAGCATTGAAAACATAAATGTAAGCCTCTGAATATAGGTAAATCTAATTATGCCTTCCTGGCCAGGGTTCTAGCCACAGGGTTCTGCCACCAACAATATAATGATACTGTATCAGATATTTATTTCTCTTAGGACTTAGTGATTGATATCTCTTTGTTCAAAGTACCCTTTACAAGAGACGACGTACTGTTAGAGTGATGCGCGTTAAATGTGATCGTGCGATCTACTGCTAAGCCCCGCCCCTTCTGGATGGTGCGCGCGTACCTCTTGGAAAATGTATTTTGATAAATAGTATAGTAATACTATACTCTGTCCAGGAATTTATTTACTGCCTTTTCGCGGGGTTTTGCCGTTGTCTTAACGAGTGTGCTGCAGTGTACGCACTCAATAACGCGCCTGTTTGGAAGTTACACGCGCCCATGATTGGTTGATTTAAAAAATTAGCGAGTTGTGTCAAACTTGTTTAGGCGATCGAAAAAAATAACAATCTATCAACAAAATTCCAAAAATGATGTTGGTAAGAAGAATATATAATTTGTAGTAGTAGCAGAGGTTGCTTACTTAAACTAGGACTAGAAATAACAAAAGGGTATAGTGAAACATGGGTCCTTAACAAATGATTCTTTTTTACAGCTACAAGATGAATCTGTGGTTGAGTAATATTAATCCTCAACCCAAGAGATAGGTAAACTCGAGTTGCGCTGTGACCGTGTTTACTTTTCCTTAATTTACAAATTAGTGCTTAAAAAAACCCCCTTTCAAATTTAGTTATACATTCGTTTTATGCCCAAAGCTGGTTAACATGTTCAAGTGAAAAACTAATTAACAACATACCAACTGGACTCAAATTCCCATAAACGCAAAAATTTTCACGCAGTTTTCCAACATCGTTCGTTTGCACCTGGCAATGTTGAATAAATTCACATGTGATAAATAATAATCAAGGTGCCGTAAAGTCATGTTCAACTCCTTTTTACACAAGGGGAGAATAATCCAGTTTTGTGATTGCAAATATCCCGAAAATTCACCATGTTCAGGTTACCAACATACAGATGCACTTCGCAGGTACAAGGTTTTGACCATGCTATTCCAAGGGTACGGATACTCGAGCACACCATTGAGCCTCGTGTAATCAATGGCTATAACAAATGGCTGCTTCATCAACTCTCCGCAGAATAAAAAATAATCGTCTATCGATTAGTAACAAATCATTTTTTAATTGAAAATTAATAAATATGAATGGCGTATTAACCATTTACAAATTTCAAGTGCTTTTTATGATGTTAACACTTCCATATTTCACCAATTTGGTGACGTTTAAACATGAGTTCAATGATTTCCAAATAGCAGGGCAAGTTAAAATGACCTCGGGTCATTTGTGTTAAAGCGTGTTATCAAACCAAAATACTGAGTATGTCTTGACGTGAAACGAATCCAGTGTATTTTTTTTTTTTTAAAATTAGACCTTTCAATTTTGAAATCTTCATGACGTTGTGAAAGTTAACAATTGTGCCTACGTGATTTGTAATAATGACGATACTTTGAGAAGGGAAACAAGTCCATGCAACAAGGTAAAATCAGGTATGTAGTTTTGGGTGACCACGGTCACTAGCGCAAATCGAGTTACCTTCGTCTGTGGTTGAGGGATTTATTACTCAACCCACAGGATTCGATCTGTGTATTTTTCAGCACGGGATAGAGATCCAAAACTTGTGACCACCAGCTTGCAACTGCACTGAACTATTGGGCTCACTGAAAGCTGGCTGTGTGTTTTGCCATAGATGGTCTTTGGTTTTGCGTGGAGTGAGTGAACAGGGAATACAATGACAAGAATTTGTCAAAACAAATGGTGCCTTTATTTGGCATGGGTCAGTTGAACAGAAGCACAATAATAAATTGCACCCAATTAGGGTGTTTAGTGGGGAAGTGTATAGATTTACCAGGAATTATTGAACCTAGCAACACCACAAAAACTACTCAAGTGAAATTGAGCTGAATGTCGCCACCAACGGCAGGGTGTCTGATTGTTCCTAACTTGTTTGCTATGTGAGGGCTTGCGTACGGTCGTGCCTTAGACGCGGAATTGAAGGAACAAATTACATATCTGCTACCAGTATAGAACTGTCACTCTCACAGACTGTACTAAGCAGTGACTAGTGTATGTAGGCTAGATTATACAAGAAAACAATATTTGCAAGCTAGTGCAAGCCGCGCGCAGGGAATGATCGAGGTTATTTGGTCTTGGGCAATTCGACTTCAAAATAAGCAAGCTTTTTCCGGAAAGAATTTTAGTATTGTGCCACAACCCTATGAATGCGGCCAGCTCAACGGAATAAACTGTAATGTTGAAGGATGTGGGGAAAGAATTACTGAATTCATACCTTTTCCTCTTTATGAAAAACCAATATGCATGGGATTTAACCAAACAAAAGCGTTCAATGGAAATTTGTTTAAAAGAATTTTGCCTACTCTGTTTCAAAGAATTTGGAACTTGCCCACTGTATTTTGTAGGAATAACAAAAGTATCGCTTTGAATTTAATGGTATCGGCTCAAACACGGCACAAAGGACTGTGCCGGCATTACTAATTTGCATATCAAACAGTGTCATAGAGTGGAATCGATGGTGCTGCGCGTGCAAGATTACCAACTTTCAGGCCCTGAGATTCGTCGGAGTCTGCGAAAACCTATTCAGGTTCTCGCAAAATGACCTTTGCGAGAACCTTGAGAACCGTGCCCAGTGTCTCCTCTTTTTTTAGTTCTCATATAAGGAGTTTGCGAGAACCTAACAAAAACCATTTCAATTATATTGCAATAAAGAATGGCTTGTACTAGTCTTAAATAACACTAAAAGGAACTCATCCGCGATACCCCTGGATAGAATTTTATTTAATACTTGGGCTATTCCATGTCAAACATTCCGAGAGGTGCACCGCAGCATGTCATGATTTTTTTCTTTTTTTTTGGTGTGATGAATATATATGATGAGAAATGAAAACCCCACATTTTTTGAGCTCATACCACCTTTTGTTTTCCCCGCAGGAAGCATTCAGAAATTTAGGGTGGACCCATAAAAAAAATGCTTGCGATGTCGAAATACAATTTTGAGAGGCCATAAACTTGTAATGGAACCCACCACGACTTTGAAAATCACTATCTGGGGTTTTTTTGGTGTAGAATCAATCGGCATCTAAATTGAATAGCTCCTTTACTTTTAAAGTTATTGGGTGTAAAATGCAATATCTCTCATCTGGGACCAAGTTTTGGGGGGGTCAGAACTCCGTGAGTAACAATATTTTAATGTCCGTTGTCTTGTTAATCTGATTCACACACTGTAGGACTTTTCTACCCAGTACAGATATAAAGCACATTAGGTAATTAAAATTGAGTTACGTTACTGCTAATTGAAAAATCTAATTGCAATTTGACATATATTGTTGCCCCCCCCCTGAAAAGCAATGTTGACATACGACACACCCTCTACTCTTCAGATATGTTTTGAAGACTTTTATCAAAGACTATTCTTGACAGAACCAGCTTGGTGTCCTTGATGTCTTCATTTTTTCATCACAAACCCTTTTTGCTGTCTCCCCATAGAATGTAATATTGGTGATATACCTGTGCATGTACAATGAGACCTCTGGGGTCACTATACCGTGTGTGTGTAAAAAACTTTGAGTGTGTATTGTGTTGTGAAAAAATAAGTCCCAAGCTAGTTTCTTTCAAGAAAAAGGTGTTTAATGATTATCTTCAAATATCATGAAGTAGAGGGTGTTGGTCGAATGATCCACATTGGTTTTCCCAGGTGTGGTCACAAATGTGTCCAAACAATTACAATTGACCAATTTTTCACAGGGGCGTTAACCCCTCACTTACTCTACTTTTTCTAATGTGTTTCGTAAAATTGTATGGTGTTTAAGTTTTCGTACAATGTAACTCTGCTTGACCAAACGATGGCCAATAAAATTTTTTCTTACTCCTGGAGTTATGACCCCCCAGATTTGGCCCCGAATGAACCAAGGCGTATATTGAGACCTCTTAACTCTAAAAGTAAACACACACATGAACTTTCCGATGCCAGATTTGAATTCTACCCAATAGTACCCTAGATAGTAGTGATTTTCAAAGTTGTGGAGCGCTCAATTACTAATCTGTGACTCTCCAACAAAAATTGTTTTTTCACATTGGGCGGCACATTTTGATGGGGACCCCCCCTAAATTTCCAATTGTATCTAAGCGGGAAACAAATGGACTATACGTTCAAAATTTCAGGATTTTCATATCTCATCACTGTCTACCACCACACGTAAGCGAAAAAAATCCACGACGTGCTCGGTGCACATCTCGAATGTTGACATGGAATGGGCCTACTTTGTTGAATTTTTCCAAAAATTTAATTGAATATTTATCGGTAATATACATATCAATGGGGGATCTTTTTTTCTAAAATAGCATAGTGGTTTGCCTAAAAAAAATTATTAATGAAAATTGCTGAAATGACATTCCTTACACATGGAATCAAGGGGTTTGTAATGGTTTTATCGTAGGGCACACTTGAGTATCGCGCAAAAACACGAATTTTTGGGTCTATCACATTTTTTGTGGTTCCATCGCGATTTTCACAATTTTGTAAAAAAAACACCTTTTTTAATGTTAATTTGCCAATAACAAACTGTATTAACTCTTATTATCAAACGTCGGCGAAATTGACGACTCCCCAAGCTCCAACAAGTGCAAAATATTTAATAACTCCTAGCTAGAACCCTACCTTCTAACCTGATTCGTTTGAACACGGATGACCCACTATTTTCCATTGTGAAGCGTCATGATATGGTTGCGCTTCGGTGCATTAAACAGTAATATTGACGCAGCTATCAACGCGCAGTATCGGGTCTT
The DNA here is from genome assembly GCA_023653785.1 of Ophioderma brevispina. Classification (NCBI taxonomy): domain Eukaryota; kingdom Metazoa; phylum Echinodermata; class Ophiuroidea; order Amphilepidida; family Ophiodermatidae; genus Ophioderma; species Ophioderma brevispina. Next base: position 9,256 of record JAMKCH010080292.1, read on the forward strand.
TGCCGGATCTGGTTCCTATTGGTTTATCAATGTAATCTTCTCTCTTCGAATTAAACAAATTCGGACTTTAGTAGGAATCGTCATAGTAGATTAAACTAGACCTGGGGACAGAATCTATTTAAAAACGGCGTATTGGGAAAAAAAAAAAATGGATGGTGATCCCCGTAATGACCCCTTTGAGGTACTGCCTTTGACCCCTGTCTTCATCACCAATATGTCACAAATGTCCTTAAATGTATTTTTACGTGTTCAATTTACAAGGATCATATATTGAGTTTCATTTCAACTCAATCCAAGCATTTCAGAGGGACAGAGCCTAATAGTTGAGGCTAAAATCGTGGGATACAAAATACTCTCCTTTTTAAAACCTAGCGCAAACATGTTTTAGGCGATATCTTGTCGACTTTTTGGACTAAGGAAGTAAATTGGTGTCAATGCAAAGCTTGTGAATTTCTGCCCAATTGATTAATATAGGAAAAGCGTCAAAATTGGTTAATTTTAAGCAAACCCAAATCGTAAATAGACCGCGCCACCTATATCAATCCGCGGTCTAGCAGACGACGTAATGCATGGTATTCTGTATTATACTATAAGGGTGCAGTATGAAACTTGTCAATAGTAGAATGGATTTTGAGGCCATCTCGCGTTGATGGAACGGGCTGGTTTTGGTTACTCAATCACGTCTGCTGTCTTTTGCCATTAAAATTTAATTTTGGCTTGAAAATATTGCAATTTTGAAGAAACTGTGCGCAAATCCGCTAGGACAATAAATCACATAATGACCCTCAAATGACCCACCCTTCCTGACCACTGATCTCAAAACTGTGAATATCCCATAGACACTGTTCCCTAGGCGATGCATGGGCATGAGGACGTCATCCAGTGCGCCCGGTCTTTGGGTAGGAGAAGAAGCATTCTAGATTTTGACCTAATTGGCCATAGTGACCTCTACGGTGACCTTTTGACCGGAAACTGTGTACAACCCTACAAAGCCGCTGACACTTTGTTCGCTGACCGATTTTTGGTCAAAGCGTTTTGACCTATGGGATCGTTTTAACCCTGTCGGAAGTTTATCAGAGGGAACCAGATATTATCTACATGCCTGAGACATGAACACACCAAGGCTGCCTAATTAAAAGGGAAAAAATGGTGACCCCTTATTGTGCCCTTAAAGTGACCCTTTTTGACCCGTGAACTTACGCAATATGTCCGAAATTCTAAATGTTATTTTTACGTGTTAACAACGTTATGAGGTACGTTATCATTGAGTTTTCAACAAAAAAAAAAAAAAAAAAAAAAAAAAAAAAAAAAAATCCAATGAATTTCATGGGATTTGACCTTTGCACCTCTATAACGTGACACCTGGGTCCCGAATAGGGTCAACTGTTATGGTTCTGTATTTACGATATCACGAGTATTATTCCTGTCAATTTCAGTTCACTCGGAGCTTGTTTGTAATTTTGACCTTTGACCTTTTTTGGTCGAGACTATCATAGACCTCTTCTACTATTATGATTCATCACTGTAGTAATAACAGGCTTTATCTGTCCTCTACAGGCTGAGATAAATCGCATTTTCCCTTATTTTTAACATTTTTGGCAATTGACTTTTTGCCTCCCTTAAATTACCTTGATCTCCGGTATAAAAAACCCTTGTGTACACACACAAATGCCATTTTTTAATGCAATAAAAAAATCTACTATGCTAGTTCTGGAGGATAAAAACATCTTGAACTATTGACCTTAAAACCGGAAATGACCTTAAATGACCTTTGATTCCCGTATAAAAAAACCTTGGGTAACACAAACAAAAATGCATTTTTTAAATGCAAATAAAAAAATCTACTATGCGTAGTTTCTGGAGATAGAAAATCTTGAAATTATTGACCTTGAAAACCGGAAATGACTTAAATGACCTTTGAACCTCCAAAATAAAAATACCTTGCATACACCGGTAACAGAATGCATATCTGCAAGTTAGGTTTACTGAGCTATGTTTGGTTTGAGATAAAAAATTTGAAAATTTTGAATTTTTGGGGTTTTTGACACGTAAGTTCACCCTTAATGACCTTGATCCTGAACTGTGGACAACCGAAGACCCTGGCTAGTAACAATACATGTGCTGCTAATGACGTCACTCGGCTACGTAATTTTTAAGGAGAGGCGACTTTTTTTGAATATTTTTCACAATTTTTGGCTTTCAAAACCGAAAGGACCCCCTTCAATGACCTTTGGTTCCTTATCCCTGAACACCTATATGAAGCAAGGGTCAGTGGTACCTCTGAACCAGTTTTGGTTAATATCGGCGTAATGCTGTTGAAGAAGATAATTTTTAACAAAAAAATACATATTGGACGCCTGTTGACCTTTGCACCTCTTACCGTGAGCCCTGGGTCACGAATAGGGTCGACTGTATTTTTTCTGTATTTTAACGATATTCCCCGAGGATTATTCCTGTCCAATTTCAGTTCAATCAGCTTGTTTGTAATTTTGACCTTTGACCTTGAACTTTGACCTTTGGGGTCCAGACCAGTCATATACCTCTTCTACTATAATGTTTTACATCACTGTAGTCATAACGGGCTTTATCTGTACTGTCTTCTATAGGCTGGATAAATCCGATTTGGGGTCTTATTTTTAGATTTTTTTGGCAAAATTGACCTTTTGACCCCCCTAATGACCTTTGATCCTGGTATAAAAAAACCTCGTGTACACAACAAAAATGCATGTTCCAATGCAAATTTTAAAAATTCTAACTACGGTTAGTTCTGGAGATCAAAATTCCTTAAAAATTATTGACCTTAAAACCGGAAAAGACCTTACCTTCCCTTTTACCCTCCAACATAAAAATACAATTGCATCACCCGGTAAACATGAATGCATATCTGCAGGTAGGAGGTCACTGTACTATGTTTTGGGTTTTTGCGATAAAATTTTTTTTAAAAGTTTATAATTTTTTTGGGTTTGCGACCGAAGTGACCCCTTAATAACCTTTGACCTGAACCTGTGGACAACCCTAAGACCCTGGCTAGTAACATTACATGTGCTCTATTGACGTCACTCTGCTCACGTAATTGTTTGTAAGGACAGCGCTTTTTTTTGAAATATTGTTTCTTCAATGTTGGTCTTTCATCAAACCGGA
>JAMKCH010080295.1:0-15726 GCA_023653785.1 Ophioderma brevispina
GATGCTTACCCGCCAGTCTAATATACAAGTAATACAGAGTAGGTATGAGACTAGCGCATCGTACACTGGAGGGGGGATATATAGCTATAACTAGAGACCAAAGTTTTCCATTTTACAAAAAAAAGAAACAAAATGCCACATTGGCTATTTACATCGAATGACAGTATTTGTAGGTAAGGCTTATGATAAGAAACTAATTTTGAACCAAATTTGAATGCTGCTTTTAGAAAATGGAAATAAACACAGAATGAAATATTTGTAAAATGGAAAACTTTGGTCTCTAGCTATAACGATACACACTAGTACACGAGATCATTACTGATACTTGCCCGCATTTCTTAACATATATTATATATTTCAAAGTGGAGAAAGAAACACGCATCGCATACTAGAACATTGGGAACAATTATTTAACATGGACATACACAACATGCCTAAGCGTGAACACCCTGGAAAAAATCCTGGACTAAGGTTGCAAAGGTGGAAGATATTCCCGGGAATTTTGGAAACTTTCCGGGAATTTTGAAGGGCCCAGGAATATTGGGATTTTTCGGAAATTTTCAATTTTGGCATTTATTAAGTTTTAAACATTTTAAAACATTTCATACCCAAGGAAAAATTACAAACCATGTTTGTTGGCCTTTACTCATTACTTAAAACATGTTGGATTAGGCAGTTCCTTAACTTAAAAGGTTTTCTTTCCTTTTTTTTTTTTAGTTTTAGAAGCAGTATTATTTTCAGATTTTTTATCAGAAACAAAGGTATGTAGTTCATGGGGCACTCGATAAAAATCTAGCCAAAATCATTGAAGGTGAAATGTGCATTCCCAAGTTCACTACTTCAAAAATATTTGTAACTTAGGTCTTGTTTCTGTTGGACTATTTTTAAGATATTTTAAATAAATTTTTGTGTTAGGGACCTTTGAATTTGCATTAGAACTTTGGCAATTTTGAATAGTTTTCTATTAATCATCCCTCACCTTTGGACAAGATATCTAGTCATTTTGAATAAACTTTTTCAAGAGTCCACCTTTGCTAAGCCCTAACTGGAAATTAAACTCATTGGAAGTAGTGGTTTCTAAAATCTGGCAGACTCATTTATCCCCAGTTATTCCAAAGTTATCCAATTTAAAGACTTGTCTACATATTTAATGGGGGAAATCCAAATTTCAATTTGATTTATTTGTAACAAGCCTTTGTAGCCTGTTCAAAGGCAGTTTGGGTTGATCATATGCACGTAAAATCAACTCAAAATAGGCTAAAAATAAAAAAAATTGTGGACATTTGAGTTTCCTAAAAATCTCCAATCAGCTGATTGGCTGAATTTCCACTGAAAATTTTCATGTTTCATGCCTGTTACAGTCAAAACCATTTAAGCAAAGTTAAAGTTGATTTTGAAGATAAGTTCTCACTAAATGCAAGGTAAACTCAAGGTGGGTGGTTTACGAAATTAATGCAAACTACAAGACCAGTGAGTGATAGAACAGAAAATAAACTGACCCTAACATGAATTGTTTTTGTAAGAGTTGGTGGTTATTCATTTTCTCAGCTGTTTAAAACATGCTTGTTTTTGCTTGTGTGTTCTTCTGTAGCATTTCAGTTGTGTACAGAGTAATATCCTATCTGAACAAAAGGACCTTACAGTTTGTATCAATTTCAAAAGATTGTTTGAAAATTCCCGAAAATTTCCTAAAATTCCTGTTAATTTCCAAAATTTCCATGAAAAATTTCCACTCAGAAAATTTCCGGGAATTTTGCAACCCTATCCTGGATATCCACACCTGGGCAGGGAATCGAACCCCGAACCTTTCGCACACAAGGCGAACGCTCTAACCCACTAAGCTACCCAGGCTGCCCTGACAAACGGGGCTGTTAACATAGCCTAAGTAGTAATGGCTGAGCGATTGGGGTATACAGTACAGACATACACACAGGACAAGACATTCCAGTATGCGAGATCATTCTGATACTTACCCGCCAGTCTAATATACAAAGTAATACACGAGGTATGAGACTAGGGCATCGAACACTGGAGGGGGGGATATATAACTATAACGATACAACTAGTACTAGACTGTTTTTTGTTCTAAAATGCTTTAATTCTTTTTACAGTTAGAGAGGTTAGAACCAACCGTAAAGGATTAGCAGCGATATTGCGAGAGAATATAAAAATGTGAAATGATTTGTTTTAAATGATAAATCAGGGATACGTGGTACATTCCATACACTGCTCTAATGTAGAAAACAAACCACCAAATAGTGAAAAAATGAAGTATTGAGGAAATATGTTTCATTACCGTCTCCCGCCAAATAGACATTACAGCCAACGGGATGGCGTCTTAAAATCTACAATAAACAGTTTGATTGTGGTTTACCTAGCACAGAATAAACAAAGACAATAATGTTTGTGTTTGAGGTCAAACTGGATTGTATGTTCATGGTACACATATCACGCTTTTAAATCTGGGATATTCCATGCTTGAGTAAGGCTTTTTTGATTCAAGTCGGAATTGAGGTGCACGTGAAAAATTAAGAATCAGATAAAAAGTATGCATTGTCTTTAATACACGGATTTCAAACCAACACTTGCAGGTTATGCTTTGCATATCCATGCCGGGAAAAAAAATACAAAATATGAATTTTGATGATTCTTTTGATGTTTCGGATTAGCAATCGCTGCTAAATCCCTTTAATAAAAGGATACTTAAAAAACTTCCATCTTGGGCATCAAATGATCTGATGGATTATACTTTAGGTGGGTGAGGTCTGTCGAGTGAGCGTGACTCACTAGCTTCATTGTGAGTGATTTTATTGTACAAATATTTTGTAGATTCTTAAGAGAGCCAATTTGACTAAACAATACAGCTTAGCTCACCTGTAATACAGGATGTAAATCAGTGTTTCGGAGTTAAGGTTTTGCAGTTATTCATAACTTATGTTGATGCGCGTACCAATCAAATCTTTGAACATAAAATACGGCATTATACAACCGGGTAAGTGATATCTCACAATGACTCCATGGGTGATGTCATTACGCTCAAAAATCAATGGACTCGCTTTTGGGACGTTTCAAGACTATCAGATCAAATGTGAAGTAAATATGGGCCCCTGAACAGGAGGATATTTCTTGATAGAGCCAGCGGTTGTAAACTGAAAATTAAATGGCGAGAGCCATGATGTGATGAAATGCAAAACAACAAGGGCAAGTTGCTAGTACCAACAACAATCCCTCACTTATCATACCAAGGTAAACCATGGGTAGCTATGGGTAACAGAACAGTATACAAATTACAACAACCACTGAATGGAGGAAAATTCATTGCCGAAATTACATCTCGAACCCGCGGGCCTCAAACTCGCCTTGCCCAGGTTACCGTTACGCGAGTCATCATCTCAATATTATACAATTGTCATGGCGCTCTTTGGTTCTCTATTTCGCAATTTTAATTTTCTGACTAGACAATTAAACTAATGCGGACAATAATTACGTATTATATTGACACTTTGAAGTAGAGCCGAAGGGGGGTCGGGCGGGGTGTGGCTTTTAGTGATATGAACGGCCCCATGAATGCATAGATGTCCCTGGCATGTACACCACTGTAGCACGGCCTGCGCTGTACTGCCACAACGGCTTTGCAGCAATGCAGACGAAGAGGATTTTGAAACCGAGAATTTGAAAAGTAAACTACAGTTCATGCGTGGCGCCGAATGCATGCCGGGGTGGGCATCATAACGTTTACGAAAAGGTGAAGTTGACACCTCATCAAGTCAGCAGTTGTTTTTTAAGTAATAATACTGTTTTTTTTAAAACAAAAACAAATCACTATGAGAATCAACACACCCTCGGGTCCGCGCCGCGCACTCCAAGTCTGACACTGACAGGTATTTTACGCAATGTATTAAAATTGCTGATTGCGTGAAATGGGCTGGGGATTCCCCGATCAAAACCCATGGACTGCATGACCTCTTGAGTAACAAAACGTACTCCAGTGTATTCAAAATCCGAGGCTGTTATTTAATTGTCACTAAGTTAAAATTATAAGCGGCCCTCTTGAACAGAAATTGAAAGTAGGATCCGAAAAGCTCGAAAGGAAAAAATCACGCGAGTGCCCCGGGCGATGAGGACACAGTGAACCAGGCAGGGTTGATTAATACTAATAGGAGGTACATGTCATAGATGTATCATTGTTGACAGAGAGTGGTTGGTTTAAGTCTTGAAAGTTGACCTTAGGCTAGGCTAGTTTCCATATAAATTTAGGTAAAAAGTAGTAGGTCTATATTATATAAATTAATGGTGGTGGATTTCTTTAGGCTTGAAACACGGCAATACTACGGTTTTATGATTAGGCCTACCAAAGTTCCCAAGAGAGAGACGGACATCATGCATAGATCGAGATCATGATCGACATTACACGCCATTGACCCGCAGCAACTCACCTTTAAACTACGAAGTGAAACACATATCCGCTGTATGTATGCAGAAGACGAATTTGCTTCTGATGTACTGTGTGGTCAGAATTCCCTAATTTGACATGGCTCGATCGACGCGAGGCATTCATTCATGCATCATGACCCATGGTCCTGACATGGTTGACAGGTAGTCTGTGGATGTCACGTCGCTCCAAAATGCACAGCGTCATCGTACTCGTGGAAAAATAGCCAGATACTTGGATGATCTGGACAGCAAAAAATTCGTTTTCGAGAAACTCACGATATGGATTGATATAAACATCCAGCAAATCAAGATGGCACAGTAGAACAACTTTTATTACGTGTCAATGTTCTTCTTAAAAATCCGGGTAAACTTATCTGAGCGGTGCTCGTAACAGATAAAAAGCCTGCTGTGATTGCCTAAAACTTGCGGGAATTGTATTCAAGCTGCGCTGTTTTGATTGGTCACATGTTCTTGTAAACAATATGACGTATGGGGGAAATACCTGTACTGAGAAGATCTTCCATTTGGTAGTAGGTGAGATATATGTTGCAAAAAAAAAGAGCATTAATTGAATGAAGTGTAGGGGAATTTCTGGCAGAAAATCCTTAGAAAGAAAAAATAAAATTTTAAGTACGTTACAGTTATGAATGAGGTACGAAAATGTAAAAAATTAAAAATGTTTTTTTTTGGGGGAGTGTTTGGGATCGTCGGTATTGTTTTGGTTCTCGGAATTTTCCCTCGGGGGGGGGGGGGGGGGGGGGGGGGGCTGACGCACCCCCTCATGAAAATTCCTCGGACCAAAACAGACCGACGATCCAAAAACAATCACCCAAAAACATTAGCTGCGCGGTTTTAACCTCTAATCAGAGATTTGCTCGATTAGCTCCAAAACAGTGGCTACATTCCAGAAACTTTATGTTAAGGTATGAAATTAAGTACATAACACAGAAAAAGGAGATAGGCATGGTGGGAAAAAATGACCCATTGTATAGTAAGGCGTGAAAATGTGACCCATAATCGGCGGCATATATGTACCTACCCTTTTCCACTGAGTCCCCCCCCACGGGGGTATCTGGGCGGCACCTCGTTTACATCGACCAAAACTGGATTTAAAACTTTGGTTAACTAACTAATCTCCGATTCGCGTTGTTGATAGATTTAATGTGTAGCAAAACTACAAAGTAAACCCACAACACTGTTCAAAAGTTTACTTCCTGAAAAACTAAAACTGCAAAAAGCATCCCACAATAATGTTGTGGAACCCCTACTCTCATATCACAACACCCTTAGCCAAGAGTGCCTTATTATCCCCATTGTATGGTAGCTTATGGTATACCCTGTCAAGGTACAATGTGTGTGATCAAATCAAAGCTTTCAGTTGCCCTATGTTTCTGTCACCATGTGATAAGTCATTTTCTCGATTTTTAGCCGCAGTTTTAGGCAAAAATGCCAGGCATATGTAGGTGGTCGGGCATGTGTTTTTACCATTTTGGCGATATGTTGGCTTCTGCCAGGCAAAATGGAATATCGGTTTACCCAGGGATTTGCGGGGGTTAGGTAAAGTTGCTTTGAACGGCTCATTTACTTGGGTTACAGGATTTTTGGGGTTACGGTGGTACCTAGAAAGATGTAAGTACAGCCAGCTCTGCTGTAGATTAAAGGTGACACTCAGAAGTAGCAAGCTACTAAACTAGTAGCTCGATAGGATCTTACATGCATTGTGCTACCGATTTTATCCACAGGATAGTACTGATTGTGTTGAGTGCTTGAGGTGTAGGTTTATACAGTCTCTGCTTTTATCGGCTGCTCGGAAAGATCAAAGTGGTGTGAAAGATAAAACAATGTACAAACTAGGTATAGTACAGGCGTGGTGATGCATGCATTGATTAGAACCTTAACTATCAGGAGGTGTTTCTGTAAGGTCGCACAATGACACACTTTGAATTCGGCAAAAATATGCAAGGGACGGAATGCAGTTTTATTCATGTGAAGTGCAGAAGTCATAGTGTGTCAGTGTCACCTTATGAAAGTTTATATAGAAGGCAGGGGTTCAAACCCATCAAGTAGCTTGACCATCTTGATATGTAGGCTGGATGTTATCAACAGAAACATACCTCCGATTGCATTGGGTGTGAGGAGAGATTAGTGAAAGTTTGATGCTTCTTTGCTTTAATTCCTGCATTTTGAAAATTTGAAAGATGGTCAATGTTGTGAAAGATAGAGATGTATACATGCTAGGAATTAGTCAGGCATGGTGGTGGGTTAGAGAGTGGACTTCCGTAGGCACAAAAAAGTATCTAAAACAGGTTTTTTGATCAGTTATTGGGCCATTGTCGATAATTGGTGAAGTTTCGAAAACATATGACATTTAGTCACCTCTGATCTGTCTTTAATGTAACACCCATTGTAAAAAAAGCGTGCAAAACGGCTGAGATAGAATGCCTGAAGACGTTAAACCCCAAAACCAAAAGTGCGCTTTTAAAATTTTTCAATGGTTCATGTGGTTTACAATGCAATAACATGGGTGTGTTGATTTTACAACACAGGGTTTCCAAAATGATATGAGGTCGAGTAAAGCCACTTGCCAAATGGATTGTTGCAGCATGTTGTGTCCACAGTTACATGCAATGCCAATTGAAAACTCCCAAAACTGCAACTTTGGTTTGGGGGTTTACATTTTCAGGCGTTCTATCTCAGCCATTGTTGTACGCTTTTTACAAGCAAGGTGTTTTAAATGAAGAGCAAGACCTAGGCCTAGGCAACAAATCCTGTTTGTCTAGAAACTTTAAAAATTATCGGACCTTGGCCACATACTGACTGAAAAACACTGCCAAGATTACTTTTTGTGCCAACTGATATTATCAAATGGGTTCCATAAGTGATAATTGACATGATGCTGTAAAACACTTCTTAGTCTTGAGACAGTTGACAGTATGTATCCCATTTATCCAATTTATCCAAATTATTGCAAAAGTTTAGCAAACAACGAGATTTACACAGAGGACGTCAAGTTTCTACTTGAAAAATACAGTCAATTGTAGGTAGTTATTAATTTTGACGTCAAAGAAATCCTTGGCTAACAGTCTTGAAAAAATATGCAGCAGTTTGCATTGACAAATTTCAGGTTTTTAAAACAGCCGGTGCACTACAAAAGTTGTCAATCTTGGCCATGTTAGATACTGCATGGCCTTTTTATGACCATGCCCATTTGTGTACTTGTATTTTGTAGACGTAAAGGTCCATGTTCTGATCGTTTGGGACCAGTCCTGATTTACCCGGAAGTTAGTTATCGATTTTGGATATCAGATTATGAAATGGCCGTATTGTCATCCCTAAAATAAAATGTGAGCCTTCAAAGCCATTTATTTCCATTGCCTAAGATAAACAAAAAAACACCAAAAGTTACTGGTGTAACATATGTGTAGTATGATTCAAGCTAATTTGTCATATAGTTTTTGTGATACAAAAAGGCACAATCCCTCCAAATTTCAAAAGTTCCTTCTAGTACAAAAATTTCCTGGGAAGGGAGACTTCCCAAATTCCCCACTTTTGCATTCATTGCCATGTATGAGTGACACAATATTACCATATTTCTGGAAACCATAAGTCATATAAAGGTGCAACTAGAGATTTCAGATAACCGGTGTCTTTAAAACTGATGAAAATTCTGATTTTTGCGAAAATCTGAAAAATACAAAAAACTTAAAAAAAAAAAAATACCCATCTGAAAGGATTAAGCTGAGAATTATAAAAAATTAAAAAAAAAAAAAAATGTGAAATTTCTAAGTTCCGGTAGGAGCAATGTTTTGTCTGAACTTTGTTGGCAGAGACTTAGGACAGACAGAAAAGTGTTACTGTCTGTCTGGTCTATCGTCGTCTGTCTGCATGCCCTCCGTGTTCCACTGCTTGTGTAGTGTTTCTGGAGTGCCGTAAGGGGTATAATGATTTAACTTGTGGAATTGGAAAAGAGAGCGCGGTCAATGAGTTCCGACCTGATTAGATTTTGGGCGTAAAAATGCTAATCAAGTATCTCCTTGCATAATTTACGAAAAATTTTCTGCAAGTTTTTTCGAGTTCCGTAAGGCGTATAATGATTGTACTTGGTGAAGGGAGCGTGCTGGAGAGTTCTCGAAATGATTGGATTTCGGGCGTGATTTTCAGGTAAATTAAGATGCAAATGGAGACTAATTAATATGCAAAAATCAGTGGTATTGCTATAATTTTTTTAAAGGTACATCGAGAAACGGAAAATTGCAATTTGAAAGTGTGTACAGGTATGGTCTTAGGTATCGACAAATATAATGACTGTATCTCTGAAACGGTAATTCGGATAGGCAAAATTCCTTTGCTGCATGAAAAAAATACTATGCCTGCATTCTTTTGTGTGAAATGAATCATAATGGGTTCAAAGTGGCATTTGAGTGTCTGAATAAAAATATGGTAATTAAGTGTTAATTGCCATTCATTAAGAAAAAAAAGCTTGTGTACAGTTATCTAGAGTCCGTAAGGCATATATGATGTAAATTGGGTATAAAAAGGAAGCAGGTTGAAGGTTCTCGACCGGATTCGATTTTGGCGTTTCTTTTTGGGTAATTAGGTATGCAAAGAGCTAATTAATATGCATAAAAATCTGCATATTGCTATTTTTTAAGAACGAGTGATGGCTACATCGGATACACAAAATTTCCCTTCACTGCATGAATGAAGCCTGTTTTGGTGTGCATCTTGTTTGCCATTTGAAAGTATGTGATATAGCGACGTATGAAAATGAAGAATAGATGGCATAATGGGCGGGTCGCTTGTGAAAAAACGGAATCGGATAGGCAAAAATTCCTTGCTACATGAAAGACTAGTCTGCCAAACATCTTTGGGAATCATAGGTAGGTCAAAGGTCACAGGGGCCAATTAAAGGGGCCATTTTGTGACGTCGCAATTGATCTAATTATTAAAGATGCCAGAATTGCTCTATCGCTGAAATGAAAAACAGTTACCTTGGATATGCAAACTTTCTGTGTAACATGGAGCAGGTGGGTGGGAGAGGGAGTAAGGTGTTGGGGAGGAGGATGGGTGTGGGAGGAGGAAGGAGTGTTGGGGAGGGGGGTGTTGCAGGGTAGGGGGGAAAGAGGGTGGGATGGTAGGTGAGGTTGTTGGTGTTGGGTGGTGTGGCTGAGGGTGGGGGGGGCGAGGCGGGGGAGTGTGAGGCGAGGGTCCCGGTGGGGTCTGAGGGATTGCCTGGGGTCGGGGTATGAGGTGCCTACGGTGGGGGGGAGGGGGGGTGGTGGTGATGTAGCAGGGTGTGGGAGATGGGGTGGGTGGTGGTAGAAGGGGTGATGGAGAGCGCTCGGTGGATGTTGAGGGGGGTGGGAAGGGAGAGATGGGTGAGTGTTGAGGGGGGTTGGGGAGCGGGTGGGGGTTTGGGGTGTGTAAATGTTTGGGGAGGGGGTGGGTTGTTGAGGGGTGGTGTTGGGGGCGGGGGTGGTGGTGTTGGGGAGGGGAGGGGAGGGGTGGGGTGTTTGGTTTGTGGGGGGTTGTCGGAGAGGGGATGGGGTGTTGAGGGGTGTTGGGCGGTGGGGTGTTGTGCAGGGTTGAGGGGGAGAGGTTGTTGCGGGGGTGGGGAGGGGGTGGGTGGGGGTGGTTGGGGAGGGGGGGTTGAAGTGTTGGGAGGAGGGTGGGGAGTTGGAGGAGGGGGTTGTTGGGGAGGGGGGGTGGGGTGTTGATGTTGTGAAGGGTGTTGGGGGTGTTGTGGGGTGTTGGGGGGGGGTGGGGTGTTGATAGGGTGTTGGGGAGGGCAGTGTGGGGTGTTTGAGGGGTGGGTGTCGGTAGGCTGTGGGGGGAGGGCGCGGTGGGGTGTTGGGGCACGGGGGAGCGATTGGGTGTTGCGGGGTGGTTGTGGGGGGTGGTTGGGGAGGGGAGGGGTGGGGGTGTTTGTGGACTTGGTGTTGGAGAGGGCGATGGGGTGTTGCGGGTGTTGGGGGTGGGGGTGTTGCAGCGGGTTGGGGCGAGAGGTGTTGCGGATGGAGTGTTGGGGATGGGGTTGTTGCCTAGGGTGTTGGGGAGGGGGGTGCGGTTTTGTTGGAGGATGGGGGATTGCGGTGTTGGAGGAGGGGTGGGGGGGTGGGGTGTTGAGGAGGGGGTGTGGGGGAGGGGTTTGGGGGGGTGGGGGAGGAGTTGGTTGGGTGTTGAGTGTGGGGTGGGTGTTGGGGGGTGTTGGGGATGGGATTGGGGTGGGGGCTGTTGAAGGTGTGTTGGGGAGGAGTGAGGGGTGTGTGTAGTGTTGTGTGGGTGTACGGGTGAGGTGGTGCGGGGTGTTGCAGGATGTGGGGGAGTGATGAGGGGTGTTTGGGTAGGCGCGGGGGGGTGGTGTTTCGGTGGGGTGTTGCGGTGTGTTGGGGGATGGGTTGAGGTGGGGTGTTGTGGGCCGGGCTATCGGCACTCCCCACTGTATCTGTTTGCTACCACGTTTTTTGGAGACACCCTGTATTTCATACAATTGCAATCTGGTCTGCTCTTTGTCTTACAGCTATGACGAAAGCAGGGGAGACGTGTGGTTCGAGAACCCCTTGTAATGGAAATATAAGCATATAAAAATCACCTTTTCTTTTCACTGTAAGACATTCCGTTACCAAAAGTGACAAGCTAAGAAATCTTTGGGAGTGTCTATATGAATCACTACATTTGACACCATACACGCGATTCCTCAAAAATCTCTGCTAGGAGGTAAGGCCTGCTTCCTACCAAAGGGCTCAGTTCAGTAGCTGTTTGGGTGGGACAATGTTAACAGAAGCTGGCCATGTATGTTCTGGGTATCATAATCATACTAAAAAACAGGGGGTAACATTTACTCCATACACTGGTGAATGAATGCTATTGAACTGTGCCATGGGAATTGAGATTTGATTAGCTCATAGTGAATTTTCATCAAAATGAAGCCAAGAAAAATGGCACATAAACCTAAATTGAAAACTGAATTTTGATTTTGCTTGACAAATAACTTATTTTGCTTGAATTGGTCACATGTACAGAATCTAAAAGGGTTGAAACGGTCAATCGTTATATTAGAGCATATGGTCCACAAGTACATCAGAATTACAAAACAAAAAGTAGTTACAGAAAGGATATGCCACTATAACAAGTCAAATTTAATTTAATCTTTCGAATATTGTTTTGACCTGCCGTGTTGATGTAAGCCACAAACAAAAGAATATTGTGACACTTCTTGTTGTACAATAGAATTTATATTTGCCCCAGACAGGGGGTTCATAGGCCAAAAGAGGATAATGACACTGATACGAGCATCACACCTAATTGCAGGGCATTGAGCTGATTGATGGCCATTTGAGTGCAAGAAGGTCATAAGTGCAATAGCTGCCATGTGATACATTTGTGTGCTTTCATGTATTAGGATAACGCTCAATTGTCATTGCTTGAGTCGTGGCTCTTGAAATGGTTCTTCAGGCGACTGTCACCTGAAGAACAATTTCAAGAGCCTCGCCTGAAGAACTATTTCAAAAGCCACTGACCAAAGACTTGGCATAATAGTTTGTTTAACGGGAATTTCTCACAAATGGCAGCTATTGCAAATGATGTGATACAAGTAAATCTAGCCATTGGCATTTCTACAAACTAGGACCTTTTGGCCGCATTCCTATTTTGAGGGGTCAGTGACACAAAGACGTAGCTCTGTTTTGTCCCATTTTGAAAATATCCCAATAGGCTGTTGTAATTTAATTGTTCGTCGCAAAGCTGCCGCGCGCTTTAGAAAAACATGCATGTTATTTGTGTTCAAATTCCGGGTTTTTCATTTTTACATATATTTATTTGTTATACAATGTCGAGAAAGATCTCCTGTGTTAGCACCCTCAGGCCTCGTAAGAAAAATACCCTGAGTGCTGCCCTCTCGTATTCTACGCTGATTTCAACACACAAATGCGTATACGATGCATAGAAGTGATGACAATGACTCACGACAACACTGCCGAATTGGATTCACAAGTATCGACAATATATTCCATTTAGTATCAAAACAAATGTTTTGTGAGTCGGGTCAGATTTCCTTTGAGGCCTGCTACTGGTATCCGGTACTACCTGTCCCTGGGCCGGGTTGTTGGCGGTTAAACCGACACCCCCATCGGGTTGCTAAGGAAATCTGATGAGGGGGTAGCTGGTTAACCTGGTAGAATGAAAGAGAAGATCTACCTAAAAGGGAGTTGGCTCTGGAGAGCTATTGGTGGCCATCTAGCAACATGCTGCCTGGCATGATGGCGTGATTGCCCAACGGCTAGGCCCACCACCGAAAAACTGTGGATTGGGCGTCAGGAAAGGACATTCCGGTCAATTATCTTTTGCTCCAATAAATCCTCACACAGCAAGTATTGCTGAGGGTGAGGTGTATCCGGCCACGCTCGTTTAACGGGACAACACTGGATTTAAAACTTTGGGTTAACAACTACTAAATGACCAATAGCCGCATAAGATTAAAAACAACAGACCAAAATGCCCTTTGCCTAAGGTTTTTTAATCCTTGAATGAGCTTGAGACAAACAATGGAAGTTTAACGATGGCCTTATGTGCCTATGTATCATTGAGTGGAGCCATAATAATCAATAATAATAATATAGTGGCTTTTTTATAAAGCGCCATTTCATCAAGATCAAGGGCTGTTGCCTATTATTATTACGCTGCCGTCAGGATCGTCACATCATTTGGCTTCATCTAGGCCTGCAGCTGGCCAGCGCACAATCCTATCAGCACTTAGATGTAATATTCCCCATAACAGCTTACTCGAATATCTCTTTGGGCCGACGAGGCAATTGAGGTAAAGTGCCTTGCCCAAGTGCACAACACATTTGCCACAGTGCAACCACACATTGCCACAGCGGGGCCCTCGAACCCACCACCTTTGGATCATAAGCCGGCAGTCATATCCACTGGACCACATTGTTGGGATATTTTAAATTCTTCATTTCGCTGGCCATTGACTTAAAGGCGGACTCGGAGATTTCAAAATTAATTATATTTGTGTGGTACATTAAAAATAGTCATCTAGAACTAAGGATACTCACTGAAAATGCTTATTCCAAAGTTAGAGATGAATCAGATTTTTTGTTTTCCATGCAGTACATATTTTTTGTACAGATAACATGCCCATAGGATACCGTGGTACAGTAACAAATTGGTTTCGCGGATCCGGAAGTTTTAAACAAAGTTGAAAAAGTGATTTTCTTTATGAAGGACTTCGATTTGAGCTTAGTTTTTCACCAATGATTATCAATATGGACAAGCATTATTTATATGCAAAAAACATCATTTGTTTGAAACATTGAGGGCGCCCATCATCAGAAATCTCTGAGTCGCCTTTTAAGTAGGTGAACAGAGTATAGAGCTGTCTTGTTTTTTCTGCATTAAAAAGAAAGATGTAATTTCCATATCTTCATCTGTTGTCAATGACAAGATAAACAGAAGTGGTCCAAGATACATAAGGCATGTTTCTTTTGGGACCATTTACAAGGCAAATGATGAAGATTAAATATAACTCAAAAGAAACTGACCTCCTTGCAATTTACTGGTAAATCTAGCCTGCAAATTTTATCCTTCTTGATGAAGGAAAATCCGGCGCATTTACTGACAAATGCCAATAGAAAAACACTCCGTTCTGCGAGGAGACGCGTGCACATATAGGCAAGGAAATGGTGAGGGGAAATTGCGAACCATTGCGCCGGGCAAAAAAATATTCTAGCAAGTATGTTAACAGTTAGCAGCCATTGTAAATACAGTCAGAGGCGTGTGACCCGTGGAGACATTAATTTCTCCAAAGACTTTTATTGCATTATTTACATATTTTCTACGCGATAGCTGAACAAGCTTTTAACTTTTTAAAACTGGCCTCCAAATGTTGTGAGACCCTATAATTAACGTTAACTCAGGCAGATACCGATCAAAACAAAAAGCAACAGCCTGGCATGTGATATGATGACCAAATGAATGAATGAAATAGAAAGTCTCGTGCCGAGCAAGTCGTGCTCGGAGTAGTACCCATCTCTCTTTCTTAGCGCAATGAAAATGTACTAGTGTACTGCTGACTTTGGACTCCCTGACGTTCACAGACATTCTACACCATTTATATTCACCTCTAACTTACTCTATAAAATCAAAAATTGTTCACAACTTAAAATATACCTATAAATATAACAGGTCCACCATGGTTATTGAAAAGGTAACCCAGAATGCTCTTTGCTAGACCCAGTGTATTTGACTTTAACCGCAAAAGTTTTGCACGGAAAGTCGATAGGCAGTGGCCAGTGTTGTTTACCGGTTCAACAGCGCCCCAATAAAACTGACCCATTGTCAGCCGGTCTTCGCTATTTGCCAGATTAAAGGTTTTTACCAGTAAATGCAGGAGTATCAATAGAAACAGCCTATAGGTTATTAGTGGAAAAAAGATTTAAAAAAATGGGACAGGAGTGGAGGGATGTCTCTGGCCCCTCTGATTTTCAGTATTTGCATTACAATGTTTTTTTAATTAGCAGAGTCTCATTAAATTTGAAAGAAAGGTAACAACTGAACATTGATAACTGTCAAAACTCTGGTTCTCAGTGTTTAGCAGGAATATACCTCTTTTTGTAATATCGGTGTTCCAGGTAAAATCGAAGTACGGGAAATGAAGGGCGAAGAGTCCTTATCCTTGTAGGATAGCCATTTGAAAGGAATTTCACTCAAAAAAAAGTCAAAGGTATGACTTTGATGGGATCATAGGTGCACCCTAGGATCCCTCAGATGTTGATGAGGTCAAGGTCATGTGCCAAGGTCAAAGGTCATGTGAGGTCACATTGAAAAATAGGCTGGCTAAAATGAAAAAACAAATTGACTCATTTGAAAAGGTTTTGAAGTTCAATTGGAACCAAGCATTTGTCATAGGTGCACAATGGGGATCATCATTTGTTGATGAGAGTCAAAGGTCATGACTAAGTTTACAGGCCAATGAGTGTCCACAGCTTATATATGTGAATATAGCGAGCACGACAGCAAAAGAACTGCAAAATTTCTAGTTTTTTTTCAAAATTGAGGAGAAAGAAATGCTCATTAAGGTGGAATAGTCCAATTGCATCGGCAAGTTTAGTTGGGACAGATATCCTTTATAGGCAAAAGCCATTAGGCAAATTACAAATGATTGCAAATGGATGACTCTATAACATTAAAAACATCAACATAGTACTTGAGTTTGTCTGTGGCAGAATTGTAGTGTAAACTAAAGGCTAAATATGGCTTAATTAACCAAAAAATCAAGGAAATAAA